>WEDG01000736.1:0-34287 GCA_017591395.1 Schistocephalus solidus | reverse complement strand
TTGTTGGCTGGTTCGGTTGCGTGTTGTCACGGTTGCTGTACGGCGGCGAGGAGCTCTGAAAGTGGGCTCCGGGGCACAACGGAACATCCATGTTCCTTAGCCAGATCGGTGAACACCTCACTATCATAATTCATAGTCCCGATCGCAAACCGACAAAACAACGGACTCGTGGCTCAATGGTAGAGTGTTGCACTCAATGACCAAAGGTCGCGGGTTCGAATCTCGGGTGATCCACACCCGGGATTGGGTATGACTGGCTGATGACGGCTAATAAGCCAGAAATGGCCATTCCGGTCTCCCTTGTCTTTGTCGGTTCCACCTTATCATCATATTCCCCAAGTTGCTATGCAACGGCCTGCGAGGAGCTCTAAAGTGAGCTCCAGGGCACAACGGAACATCCATGTTCCTTAGCCAGATCGGTGAACACCTCACTATCATAATTCATAGTCCCGATCGCAAACCGACAAAACAACGGACTCGTGGCTCAATGGTAGAGTGTTGCACTCAATGACCAAAGGTCGCGGGTTCGAATCTCGGGTGATCCACACCCGGGATTGGGTATGACTGGCTGATGACGGCTAATAAGCCAGAAATGGCCATTCCGGTCTCCCTTGTCTTTGTCGGTTCCACCTTATCATCATATTCCCCAAGTTGCTATGCAACGGCCTGCGAGGAGCTCTAAAGTGAGCTCCAGGGCACAACGGAACATCCATGTTCCTTAGCCAGATCGGTGAACACCTCACTATCATAATTCATAGTCCCGATCGCAAACCGACAAAACAACGGACTCGTGGCTCAATGGTAGAGTGTTGCACTCAATGACCAAAGGTCGCGGGTTCGAATCTCGGGTGATCCACACCCGGGATTGGGTATGACTGGCTGATGACGGCTAATAAGCCAGAAATGGCCATTCCGATCTCCCTTGACTTTGTCGGTTCCACCATATCATCATATTCCCCAAGTTGCTATGCAACGGCCTGCGAGGGCTCTAAAGTGAGCTCCAGGGCACAACGGAACATCCATGTTCCTTAGCCAGATCGGTGAACACCTCACTATCATAATTCATAGTCCCGATCGCAAACCGACAAAACAACGGACTCGTGGCTCAATGGTAGAGTGTTGCACTCAATGACCAAAGGTCGCGGGTTCGAATCTCGGGTGATCCACACCCGGGATTGGGTATGACTGGCTGATGACGGCTAATAAGCCAGAAATGGCCATTCCGGTCTCCCTTGTCTTTGTCGGTTCCACCTTATCATCATATTCCCCAAGTTGCTATGCAACGGCCTGCGAGGGCTCTAAAGTGAGCTCCAGGGCACAACGGAACATCCATGTTCCTTAGCCAGATCGGTGAACACCTCACTATCATAATTCATAGTCCCGATCGCAAACCGACAAAACAACGGACTCGTGGCTCAATGGTAGAGTGTTGCACTCAATGACCAAAGGTCGCGGGTTCGAATCTCGGGTGATCCACACCCGGGATTGGGTATGACTGGCTGATGACGGCTAATAAGCCAGAAATGGCCATTCCGGTCTCCCTTGTCTTTGTCGGTTCCACCTTATCATCATATTCCCCAAGTTGCTATGCAACGGCCTGCGAGGAGCTCTAAAGTGAGCTCCAGGGCACAACGGAACATCCATGTTCCTTAGCCAGATCGGTGAACACCTCACTATCATAATTCATAGTCCCGATCGCAAACCGACAAAACAACGGACTCGTGGCTCAATGGTAGAGTGTTACGCTCAATGACCAAAGGTCGCGGGTTCGAATCTCGGGTGATCCACACCCGGGATTGGGTATGACTGGCTGATGACGGCTAATAAGCCAGAAATGGCCATTCCGGTCTCCCTTGTCTTTGTCGGTTCCACCTTATCATCATATTCCCCAAGTTGCTATGCAACGGCCTGCGAGGGCTCTAAAGTGAGCTCCAGGGCACAACGGAACATCCATGTTCCTTAGCCAGATCGGTGAACACCTCACTATCATAATTCATTGTCCCGATCGCAAACCGACAAAAACAACGGACTCGTGGCTCAATGGTAGAGTGTTGCACTCAATGACCAAAGGTCGCGGGTTCGAATCTCGGGTGATCCACACCCGGGATTGGGTATGACTGGCTGATGACGGCTAATAAGCCAGAAATGGCCATTCCGGTCTCCCTTGTCTTTGTCGGTTCCACCTTATCATCATATTCCCCAAGTTGCTATGCAACGGCCTGCGAGGCTCTAAGAGTGGCTCAGGGCACAACGGAACATCCATGTTCCTTAGCCAGATCGGTGAACACCTCACTATCATAATTCATAGTCCCGATCGCAAACCGACAAAACAACGGACTCGTGGCTCAATGGTGAGAGTGTTGCACTCAATGACCAAAGGTCGCGGGTTCGAATCTCGGGTGATCCACACCCGGGATTGGGTATGACTGGCTGATGACGGCTAATAAGCCAGAAATGGCCATTCCGGTCTCCCTTGTCTTTGTCGGTTCCACCTTATCATCATATTCCCCAAGTTGCTATGCAACTGCCTGCGAGAGCTCTAAAGTGAGCTCCAGGGCACAACGGAACATCCATGTTCCTTAGCCAGATCGGTGAACACCTCACTATCATAATTCATAGTCCCGATCGCAAACCGACAAAACAACGGACTCGTGGCTCAATGGTAGAGTGTTACACTCAATGACCAAAGGTCGCGGGTTCGAATCTCGGGTGATCCACACCCGGGATTGGGTATGACTGGCTGATGACGGCTAATAAGCCAGAAATGGCCATTCCGGTCTCCCTTGTCTTTGTCGGTTCCACCTTATCATCATATTCCCCAAGTTGCTATGCAACGGCCTGCGAGGGCTCTAAAGTGAGCTCCAGGGCACAACGGAACATCCATGTTCCTTAGCCAGATCGGTGAACACCTCACTATCATAATTCATAGTCCCGATCGCAAACCGACAAAACAACGGACTCGTGGCTCAATGGTAGAGTGTTACACTCAATGACCAAAGGTCGCGGGTTCGAATCTCGGGTGATCCACACCCGGGATTGGGTATGACTGGCTGATGACGGCTAATAAGCCAGAAATGGCCATTCCGGTCTCCCTTGTCTTTGTCGGTTCCACCTTAACATCATATTCCCCAAGTTGCTATGCAACTGACCTGCGAGAGCTCTAAAAGTGAGCTCCAGGGCACAACGGAACATCCATGTTCCTTAGCCAGATCGGTGAACACCTCACTATCATAATTCATAGTCCCGATCGCAAACCGACAAAACAACGGACTCGTGGCTCAATGGTAGAGTGTTACACTCAATGACCAAAGGTCGCGGGTTCGAATCTCGGGTGATCCACACCCGGGATTGGGTATGACTGGCTGATGACGGCTAATAAGCCAGAAATGGCCATTCCGGTCTCCCTTGTCTTTGTCGGTTCCACCTTATCATCATATTCCCCAAGTTGCTATGCAACTGCCTGCGAGGGCTCTAAAGTGAGCTCCAGGGCACAACGGAACATCCATGTTCCTTAGCCAGATCGGTGAACACCTCACTATCATAATTCATAGTCCCGATCGCAAACCGACAAAAACAACGGACTCGTGGCTCAATGGTAGAGTGTTACACTCAATGACCAAAGGTCGCGGGTTCGAATCTCGGGTGATCCACACCCGGGATTGGGTATGACTGGCTGATGACGGCTAATAAGCCAGAAATGGCCATTCCGGTCTCCCTTGTCTTTGTCGGTTCCACCTTATCATCATATTCCCCAAGTTGCTATGCAACTGCCTGGAGGAGCTCTAAAGTGAGCTCCAGGGCACAACGGAACATCCATGTTCCTTAGCCAGATCGGTGAACACCTCACTATCATAATTCATAGTCCCGATCGCAAACCGACAAAACAACGGACTCGTGGCTCAATGGTAGAGTGTTACACTCAATGACCAAAGGTCGCGGGTTCGAATCTCGGGTGATCCACACCCGGGATTGGGTATGACTGGCTGATGACGGCTAATAAGCCAGAAATGGCCATTCCGGTCTCCCTTGTCTTTGTCGGTTCCACCTTATCATCATATTCCCCAAGTTGCTATGCAACGGCCTGCGAGAGCTCTAAAGTGAGCTCCAGGGCACAACGGAACATCCATGTTCCTTAGCCAGATCGGTGAACACCTCACTATCATAATATATATATATATATATATATATATATATATATATATATATATATATATATATATGTCTTTCGGTATACCATGATTGTAAGATATTATGTTGGCGATCTGCGCATTCCAAACTTCCCTGCGCGAATTTAACAAAACGTCTATACGAACCTATACACAATAGGACGCCATTGCCAATTCCAAAGTCCGTAAACTGCAAGTTACGCTAGTTTCTATAAGTAAATCAAAACCGGCATTATACATTTTGCAGCTGCGTGAGGCAATAAAATAGGTTTTCGAACTACCCTAAGAGGAGCCACCGCCTATTGTCTATGTGGGTCAATAGCTGACTTAGTAAGGATGACCTATACGCCCCCCCAAACAGGACATGTGAAGAGGAACGCCCGGCCCACGCAATAGAGGTGGTCGTGAACATAGTTCAAGGAAGGGTACATATTTCTCTGTCCTAAACCTAACACTGGTCCTAAACCGTAGCCCTTATCATAACCCTAGCCATATCCTAATCCTTACTCTACAGTTAACACTAAACCTAACCCCAATCATAAATATAGCCCTAATTTCTCTGGAATTTTGCAGAAAGACACCTGTATTTCGAGCGGTTCCTGTTCTAACTTTATGTTTGGCAACCATGAAAGTCATCCTTACGGCAAAATTATCCGTCATTTATCACCCCTCCAGGTAATGGTTGCTTTGAATCGGGCGGTTTGAATATGCATCTGTAGAGTCACACATACTTTTAAGCACGCGTACCCCACGTAATCGGCAAGATTAAGCCACGAAGACGACGGAAGAAGGTGGACATGGTGGCTGACCAAGCACATGTTCTGGAATGTGCATGCCATCATATGCCGATAATTTCACACCCGATCAGAAACCTAATGTCCCCTATAGTCTGCCATTTATGGGTACAGACCCAATTTCAGGTATGACATCTCCGCATGCCAGTGAACATCTTCGATCGCAATCCAATGAGTAGCAACTGTGAACGACGAGTACTCGAAAGCGTCTCGACAACAGGGGCATCTAAAAAGCTGGCAAGGTCACGAGCACACTAAAGGTCCAAACGCCGCAAGGATTAATAGCCTCTTTTCTGGTATTGTAGAGGCACTATGACTTACAGTCTCCTTTCACGACGTAACTATCCAGCTGACTGCGCCGACTTCTGCAACGGGGAAGCGAGAAGACTGTGTCGAGCCTGCACTTACGGCTACCTCTTTGCATTCAGACTACGTTCCTGTGACTTGCGCAAGAAGGACACTGGTAAAACACAAGAATAAGCATCCCCGTGCTACAGGTGATCTTGCTTTAAATTGCAGGGGGCTAGCGCTCGGAGAGTTAGCATTAGGGTTCGGCATAGGGTTAAAGGTAGAACACGAGAAAAGGTACCCATCCTGGAATTTAGCAAAGACCCACCTGTAGTCTGGAAGGCGGGCTCATAGTCCTCTAGTGGTGCACCTGCGTGCGCATGTTTTAACGCCGAACCTCTATTGACTACTTGCACCTGAACACCAGTGGCGGCCAATCCTGGCTGTCCGAACCGGCCAATCATCTTCAAGGCTGACTCACACATGACCCCGCTGGATGTTCTGTAACGACTCCGCACGGTCTCACACATTGGAAGTCGCTTCCGCGGCACTGGACGTGCCTCTGTCCGCCTGCCAACTTCTTCTAACCCCACCTCCGATAGTTCTGCACAGAATACACTATCCTCTCTTCTGCTCTTCTCATACAGCATGAGGCCAGAAGGTCGTAGAGACTAGGGTCTCCCATAATAACTTAAGCCGCTGCGATGGTCCCGTGTCCAACCGACAACGTTGTTCGAAATACCGACGTGGATAAGGGACTTGCATATATTCTAATTATTTCTCATGCTTTCCTCCCAATCCAAGTCAGCGGAACCTGGGCCTTCAGGCTAGTCGAAACAATTACGCAGTCCGTTTTACGATGGATGGATGACTACGTCGCGAAGGACCGTGAAAGGTCAGGCAAAAGAACGACATTCGGATGACCTTTGATGAGCAAAGGTTGGCTTTCTGTAAATTCTCATCATACCATTACAGTTATATTATAACGAGACCAATAAGAACACGTGAGTTATAAGAGAAATTTGCCAACGTTCACCTCTTAACACAATTAGGGCGTGGGGTATATGATGCGATAACTCGAGACAGACGCTATCCGTCCAGTCAGGGGATAATAGGTAGCGTGAACGGGGAGATGGCTGGGAAGAGTCGCCATAAAAGTTCCTTTTCTAGGGGACGCGACGAGTGAACATCTATGAAAGAGCTTTGACCAAGCTGTTTTACAGACCATCCGAAAGCAATAGTTCATGCATTATTCTAGACTAACCGCTTTATACACAGGAAGGTAAGGATAGGTTGCTAGCTCAGACCACTTCTATGTGCACTTACCCCTTTAATAGTTCCTGTGGGGCAGACTATGTTTGTTTCACGGGCTCGCTGCCTGTTTTGAAGAATATGTGAACATCTCCCGGTATGACGGAGAAAATGGGAAATGAGAGGCGTAAACAGACCTATTCTCGCACATATGTATGTAATGCTGATACCGGACATCGTGTGAGTCCCAGCAGAAGTCTTCCGAGTGGTTTATGAGGTCTCACCGAGCTACTGGTAACTAATGAGATGGTGTCTAAAAAAAACAGCATAAACGACCGCAATCAGATATGCGAGTCGGCTATTAGGCACTAAAAGTAGCCTGAGTAGGTCGCTCATTTACCATGCTCGAAGATCAAGTAACCCACTCATTACACACAATTTTTCCTCATCTGCATCCGCACGGAAACGGCTTTTTCTCAACCCTCACACCATCCAAACTCATCATCGCCTGTCTTCACGAATACCATACCTCGAATTATCTGCCATCCTTTTTGAACAGACGCCCGCTGTTCGATTTATCCCCTATCACCCACATGTTTCAATTAACCCCGCTACGACGTACTGGCCTGACAAGAACCTATCGCAAGCAAATCTGAAAAATGTAGAGAGTCAAGGATAACCGGTAGAGAGTAGAGTATAGTAGAGAGTAGAGTCAAAGGATGACCAGAAGAGAGTAGAGGAGAGTAGAGAGTAGAGTAGAGTAGAGAGTGAGAGTGTAGAGCGGAGAGTAGAGAATCAAAGGGATGACCAGTAGAGAGTAGAGAGAGTAGAGTAGGGGAGTAGAGAGTAGAGTAGAGTAGACAGAAGAGGGAAAAAAATGAGAGTAGATACAGGTAGAGGTCAGGGATGACCAGTAGAGGTAGAGTAGAGTAGAGTGTAGAGCAGAGAGTAAAGAGAGTAGAGAGTCAAGGGATGACCGGTAGAGTAGAGTAGAGTAGAGTATAGAGTAGAGTGTAGAGCAGAGAGTAGAGAGAGTAGAGAGTCAAGGGATGACCAGTTGAAATAACCTATTCGCTCGGAACTACATGCAGGCTTCTAGCTAAGTAATTGCAGGCTGCAGCAGCCACCGCAGGATCTGTGCCGAAATATGTGCCCATAAAATCGCATGTCTTGGTGAGTCGAGACTTTGTTGACTTCGCGGTCACAATTAGGCGCAGTTGCTGTTGCCTACGGCCAATATTACAGTGTCTGGCGTCCTTGTGCAAGGCCCGCGAACACAAGTTCATTTGCCTTCACAGTGGGCGGCTGCAGACTCGCCGACCTGTAGCCCCTCCACAAACTTCCGCTCGGGCGTACAGGTAGTCGCGTTGGCCCAAGCAACTGGCCATAATACGACCGATGCAACATGGGTCACTAGACACGGCAATTCGGCTAGCTCGAACTTTGCTCCAAAAACCGTACTTTCTCGCAGACCTGACTGGAAGTAGTTAATACTAGCCATGGTTTTCGCCAGTGGCCACGGCTGTCTGGGACCGCAATTCAGGGTTCTGAGCACCATAAATTCCCCATTATGGAGCCTTCTTTCTTTATTTACAACCCAGAATTTGACCTAATGATTGCAGTGGGCAAGCATTGCATACTACGAATGCAAACCCTAAAGAACTCAATAGATAGGTTTAGGGCTAGGGTTCGAATTTAGGTTTGAGTTAGTGTTCGGGTTGACGTGTAGGTAGGTATGGCATGTCTGATTGAGTGCAAAAAAAACCAGCTTACTTGGCTGATGACGGTGGGTAAATAAATTAATTTTCAGTGCCAAACACGTTCCCGCCCCTTTTCGTCCTTTAGTCTGCCCTACCCTTTTCGCCAGTGTTCCCCTATTGCACACATAACTGTTCAAACCAAAATTGCAGGCTTTTGAAATCAGACCGCCATTTCTTCTGCTCTCTATTCGCATCTTAATTTTCTTATGTGTATGTCGGTTGGCCTATTTCGCCCATTATATATCCAATTTTAACCCTCTTTGTTTTTTTTCAAACTACAAAAATGAGGTCATCAGCGCATGACGCTGGCACCATTTTTATGGAAGTCTAATTTGATCTACATTTTGCGACTTATTCATGAACGATTCTTCATGACTTCGATAGGTGCAGTCTTCGGATATTGGCTTATGTTCTTCCGGTGTTATATGGTTTGTGTGCCCAATCTGATTCACGCTGAATGGAGGACTTTTTTGCTGAAAACATGGGAACGATACATTCAAAATAAAGCATGCCTCTCTCTGTCTCTCTTTTAGGGGGGTTTTACACTCGTTCGAGTAAGGGATCGCACAATTTGTCCTTATGCTGTGGTGTTCTGAGCACAAACACTGCTTAAGCGCTACATTATGACCACTTGGTCTAGTTGCTTGCAAAGGTCGGGTTTCTCCCTTCGTATATCCACCGCTTCCAAGTAGTCAAAGCCCGAGTTGTTCGTGCCCGAACAAGTACTTGGAAAGCTGTTTTGAGGGTAACAGAGTGACCACTGTCCAATAGATGTTTAGAAATCGAAGATCGTGGTACTTTTTTTCTTGTTTAAACAACTAGTTAGGTAAAATTTCAGTGGCCCGATCGCCAAGTGCCTTTGCGTTCGCCCAATGTACTTACATCCGCAAGTGCAGGAGTATTCATAAACACAATTTGGGGTGGCGTGCAACGGCAAGGCATCCTTTGGCTGGTAAATTGACAGGCTTCTAGTAGGATTGATAAAGATGAACTCAGCTGCATTGTACGTTCTTTCTATGGTGTAGCCTAACCGTCGCTTGATTCTATTAGAAGTATTGTCACCCTTAAAGGGTAAATATATCATAACGTTTTTTTCGGAACTGAATGCTCCGTCACTTTTGGCCATAAAGTGCAGGATATCCACAGTTAAGTAAGGCTGATTTGATAAGGGCAATTTCTGTATTTAGGGTTTCACTAAAGCAAATATTTATCGCTCTTTGAAAAATAGTATGTACCAGAGTTCGTTTTCATTGTACTGATACAAAGCTTTTAAACTGCAAGGAAGACAGAGCGCCTTGTTGAGCCATCATCCTCTCTGAACATGAGGGCGTTTAGGAAGGGTAGCGTGTCGCAATGTTCCATTTCCACCATAATTTTTATTCTAGGATGCACTTTGTTCATGGTAATAAGAAGGTCTTCAGAGTCTTTCTTGTTATCAACAATCGTGGATATATCATCCACGTATCTTCTGTACAATGTTTTCATCTCTAATTTGGAAGACACCTTTTCTTCTAGCTGACCCATAAAAACGTTGGCAAAGGTTGGTCCGAGTGGACTTCACATTGCGACTCCATCAATTCGTCTACAGAGTTGCCCATTACACAGCAGTTGAACAATTTTGGTGCAAAGTGTCAACAATTCACGCAGTAATTCGGGTACGTGCTTCATTTTACTCAGTGTCCTCGCCCGCAAGAGGCCCATTTGAAACGAGGTTCAATAGCTCTGATTTCATATCGGTGAGGGTTGTTTTAAGGTCACGTTTACTTAAAACAATCGCAGCCGGCCTCTTAGCCCCGAGGATCGAGTCTTATTTTTTCCCCCTCGCCTCTTTTTTGTCAATCTTCGAAGCTACCGACTTTAGCGGACGTCGTGGTATGTCTGAGGGCACTAGAGATATTTTAAGGAGGAAAAGTCATTTATTATGTACCAGCAGCAATACTAAGCAAAACGGAACCAGAGATAGGATCGATCATAGGAAGTAACGCGATAATTGTCCTTCAACATCCCCACGCCAGACACGTACGGGCTGCTCAAATGCTAATAACCACGCCTTATTTTAATCATAAAATTAACCGGAAAAGATAGCTGAAAGACTCAGTGACTTTATCGCTTCATTTATCAAAGAACGGTAGCTATATATACTTTTTAATGATTGAAGGACCTCAATCGGAAACGAATAGTTGTGGTTCGGTGGAGGGTTCTCTCACGCGCCTGTCCTTACCGAAAGCGGCCATATACATTGGTACGTTGACAGAAGATAAAAGCGTGAAATGGGTAGGATTTCGAGCAGCATGTTATTTTTCATCAACACACGTGGGGGAATACTGGACGATGTCTACTCCTCTGAGTAAGTCGATAGGCCGAGATTTGACGACGATTAAATAGATAAAATAACACTGGATATGCATACGAACTAACCACCCTAAGTTGACTGCTCTACTTGGTAACTTCCTGCCATCGGTAGAGGGAGAGCTTGCAATAGAACATATCCGGTCTTTTGGTTTCACCCGAGCAGCAGTGCCAACATTAGAAGCTGATGAAGCGTCTATCAGCTAACCCGGCGCTTCAAGTGTAGTTCAAAAAAAAACCAAAAAAAGAAAGCTTACGTGAAAAGAAAACGCATTAGGTAACCCAGTTTGCTAGAGCGTTGGCTGTATTAAAGTCTTCCCCTTGCTGGCGTGGGTTCGAATCCCATCGTGGCCCCCAAGTTTTGGACAATTGGGCCAAATGAATTAGTTAAATTTACCAAAATCTCCTTTTTAATCTCAGACGTATAATTTTGGAGGAACTCTTGCCTGTACGGATACTGTTCGATACAATCTACTATTTACATTGACTTTCGGTTCTTTGAGATTTAGATAGGAGCTGCTGTGCGTACGCATGCGCATTTCTTGACTACTCCTCTGCCTTCAACACCATTCCATGCCATCTCCTCTTTAATAAAACATCCGCGTGTGGATCTCCCGGCAGTGTTTGTGCTCAGAACACCACAGCATAAGGACAAATTGTGCGATCCCTTACTCGAACGAGTGTAAAACCCTCCTAAAAGAGAGACAGAGAGAGGCATGCTTTATTTTGAATGTATCGTTCCCAAGTTTTCAGCAAAAAAGTCCTCCATTCAGCGTGAATCCGATGGGGCACACAAACCATATAACACCGGAAGAACATAAGCCAATATCCGAAGACTGCACCTATCGAAGTCATGAAGAATCGTTCATGAATAAGTCGCAAAATGTAGATCAAATTAGACTTCCATAAAAATGGTGCCAGCGTCATGCGCTGATGACCTCATTATTGTAGTTTTAAAAAAACAAAGAGGATTAAAATTGGGTATATAATTGGCGAAATAGGCCAACCGACGTACACATAAGAAAATTAAGATGCGAATAGAGAGCAGAAGAAATGGCGGTCTGATTTCAAAAGCCTGCAATTTTGGTTTTGAACAGTTATGTGTGCAATAGGGGAATGCTGGCGAAAAGGGTAGGGCAGACTAAAGGACGAAAAGGGGCGGGAACGTGTTTGGCACTGAAAAATTAATTTGTTTACCCACCGTCATCAGCCAAGTAAGCTGGGTTTTTGCACTCAATCAGACATGCCATACCTACACACGCCAGCCCGAACACTGACCCTAACCTAGAATTCGAACCCTAGCCCTAAACCTGTCTATTGAGGTTCTTTGGGGCTTTGCATTCCGTAGTATGCAATGCTTGCCCCTGCAATCATTAGGTCAAATCCTGGGTTGTAAATAAAGAAAGAAGCTCCATAATGGGGAAATTTATGGTGCTCAGAACCTGAATTGCGGTCCCCAGACAGCTGTGGCTACTGGCGAAACCATGGCTAGTATTAACTACTTCCAGTCAGGTCTGCGAGACAGTACGGTTTTTGGAGCAAGTTCGGGCTGGCCCAATTGCCGTGTCTAGTGACCCATGTTGCATCGGTCGTATTATGGCCAGTTGGCGGGCCAACGCGACTACCTGTACGCCCCAGCGGAAGTGTGTGGAGGGGCTGCGGGTCGGCGAGTCTGCAGCCGCCCACTGCGAAGGCAAATGAACTTGTGTTCGCGGGCCTTGCACAAGGACGCCGAACACTGTAATATTGGCCGTAGGCAACAGCAACTGCGCCTAGTAGTGACTGCGAAGTCAACAAAGTCTGACCACCAAGACATGCGATTTATGGGCACATATTTCGCACAGATCCCTACGGTGGCTGCTGCAGCCTGCAATCACTTAGCTGGAAGCCTGCATGTAGTTCCGAGCGAATAGGTTATTTCAACTGGTCATCCCTTGACTCTCTACTCTCTCCACTCTCTGCTCTACACTCTACTCTATACTCTACTCTACTCTACTCTCTACTGGTCATCCCTTGACTCTTCTCTATCTACTCTATTCTTCTCTCTACTGTCTGCTCTACTCTACTCTCTCTAATCCCTACTCTACTCTCACTACTCTCTACTGGTCATCCCTTGACTCTCTACTCTCTTTACTCTCTGCTCTACACTCTACTCTATACTCTACTCTACTCTCTACTGGTCTTCCCTTGACTCTACTGTATCTACTCTCAATTTTTCCCTCTTCTGTCTACTCTACTTTACTCTCTCTACTCCCTACTCTACTCTCTCTACTCTCTACTGGTCATCCCTTGACTCTCTACTCTCTCTACTCTCTGCTCTACACTCTACTCTCTACTCTACTCTCCTCTCTACTGGTCATCCCTTGACTCTACATTTTCAGATTTGCTTGCGATAGGTTCTTGTCAGGCCAGTTCATAGTGGCGGGGTTAATTAGAACATGTGGGTAATAGGATAAATCGAACAGCGGGCGTCTGTTCAAAAGGATGGCAGATAATTCGAGGTAGGGTATTCGTGAAGACAGGCGATGATGAGTGTGGATGGTGTGAGGGTTGAGAAAAGCCGTTTCCGTGCGGATGCAGATGAGGGAAAATTGTGTGTAATGAGTGGGTTACTTGATCTTCGAGCATGGTAAATGAGCGACCTACTCAGGCTACTTTAGTGCCTAATAGGCCGACTCGCATATCTGATTGCAGTCGTTTATGCTGTTTTTAGACACCATCTCATTAGTTAACAGGTAGTTCGGTGAGGACCTCATAAAACCACTCGGAAGACTTCGTTGGGACTCACACGATGTGTGGTATCAGCAATACATACATATGTGCGAGAATAGGTCTGTTTACGCCTCTCATTTCGCCTTTTCTCCGTCATACTGGGAGATGTTCACATATTCTTCAAAATAGGCAGCGAGCCCGTGAAAAACATAGTCTGCTTCATAGGAACTATTATAGGGGTAGAGTGCACATAGAAGTGGTCTGAGCTAGCAACCTATCCTTACCTTCCTGTGTATAAAGCGGTTAGTCGAGAATAATGCATGAACTATTGCTTTCCGATGGTCGCTGTAAAACGAAAGCTTGGTCAAAGTGGATCCCAGGCTGTTCATCACGGAAGCGTCAATCAGCATAGCCGAGAACATGAAACTGAACAGGGTGGGAGCCGGTACGCCAGCCCTGCTTCACTCCATTCGTCACTGTGAATGCTTCGGATGCCGTCCCCTTGCCAGTGATGCGCGCCGTCCATCCCGTCCTTGAAGCTGACGCACCATGTGCGTGAACCGCTCAGGACAACCAAATTTCTGCATGACTTTCCACAGTCCGTCGTGATTTACCGTGTCAAAGGCTTTCGTCAGATCCACGAAGGTGGTGTATAGGGGTGAGTTCGCATATCCTGACACTTCTCTTGCTAGCTGGCGGGCGGCAAAGATCATATACTTTGTTCCGCGGTGTCGGCGGAAAGCCACATTGGCTTTCAGAGAGCAGGCCCTAGTCTAGGTAACCGTTCAGACGATTGAGAAGGATGACGGGCGAAGTCTTCCTGGCGATGTTGAGCAACGAGATGCCTCTGTGATTATCACAGAGTTGCCAGTTCCCCCTTCCGTTTGTAGAGATGGACGATTGTGCGCGTCTTTGAAATCCGGAGGAACATCCTTGGCGCCTCTATCTCCTGGAAGAGTGTTGTGAGTTCTGCCATCAGCCGGAGCCCACCATGCTTGTAGACATCCGACAGGATTCCGTCGGGATCCCGTGCGTTTTACCACGGAAATCTGCTGCACGGCCCGGATGGTTTCTGGTAGGGAAGGCGGCAGGTCCGGTCATTGTTCGTGTCCGCGGGGAGCGGTCAATGGCAGCATCGGAGATGGCTGATGAGCAATTGAGGACACTGCGGAAGTGCTCGGCCCAGCGCTTCAGAATTTTGCGATTTCTCTGACAGCAGTGTTGTGCATCAGAGCTGAGCAGCGGTGCGGTCCCCTTGATACACGGGTCATAGATGGCCTTGATGGCTTTGAAAAAGTTTTTCTCCTTCATTGCGGTTCGCATACCCCGGATTTCCTCAGCCTTTCGTATCATCCAGGCATCCTACCATCTCCCGCAGCCATTGCCGTACAAGGCGCCGGCATCTGAAAAAGCTGCTTTGGGGGCGTTAGTCGGAAAGTCCATGTAGGCTTTGTGTAGTCCATTCTTCTCTGCGAGTAGTTGCTAATGTCGGCGTTGCTTTTCGTCAAAGCCAGTCCTGGTGTTGACGACGTGCGCATCCGAGGACTTTGAGGTCAGTGGACTGGATGACAATTCGCAGTTGACACCATCGTGGTTTCCACGGTGGCGTTTCACTATCTGGAGCATGCAGGTCCTCCATTTTTCTCGGTTATTTGGTTTGCTGAAATCAAAAACGGTGAGCAGGCAAATGTTAATAAAGTATTTAACTTACATGGTGGCCTCTTACCTTGGGGGCTTCGTCGGGGTTCCAGTCAGACCTTATCTGAAGGACGAGGGCGGTGATCTGTCCAACCATCGGCATCACGGATCGCCTTGAGTTTACCAGCACGTCCTGTCGATCTCTCCTCCGGACGAGAACATAGTCCAGCAGATGCCAGTGCCGTGACCGAGTGTGCATCCGTGACCTTCTCCGCGTCGGAAGGCGGAAGAAGGTGTTGAGTCAGCAGTAGGCGGTGTTCCGCACACGGTTTGCAGAAGAAGGAGAGCCGTTATCGTTACAGCTAACGAGACCGTGGAAACCAGCACTCCCACCCGGGCAGCGTGGTCCGTCCCGACGCGGGCGTTGAAGTCACCAGGACAATTAGCTTGTCCTCTTTCGGCACATTCACCAGCGGGGCGTGCAGGTCCTCGTAGATTTGTCCTTCGCCGCATCAGAGCTCGTCGTTTGGGGGAGCGTAGGTGCTGATGATGCATGGCAATTTGTCTCCCCGAAGAGGCAGGCGGAGGCTCATCAGGCAATCATTGATACCCTGCGGCAGACCAGGGCGGGCAATCCCACGATGTCGTTCGGATGGCAAAGGAAACACCAGCGTCGCGTCGCTCTGCCTTTAGCCGGCCATTCCAGAAGAAGAATTGCGGCACCCACCTCTCAGCTGACCCTGCTCAGAGAATCAGGTCTAACTGAGAGCAGCAATGTCACCTTGTAGCACGCCAGTTCCCGAGTGACTATGCCGTTCTCCGTTCCGACCAGTTGCTCCTCGGATTGTCTAAATGGGGAACGAACTGTTTCCAGGCGGCTAGTGTGAGTGGACTCACCGGAGCAGCCTGGAGGGTATGGATAGGGGTGGGGACGGGGGCGTGTTGTTGTTTATTTGAATTTAACGACCGCGTATTTTTAGATCTGCGAGCCGCGGCCGGCTGGCAAGACGTGAGACCCGAGTCTTTGTTTAGGGCACCTTTTCTAGACCCTTTCTTCGTGAGGAGGCAAGCAATGCTGTCCCTAAATAGGGCTGCTGGGAGATCACTGACGGCTGCCGAACTCCACTATGGGTCACGGTTTTGTTTTAGTGGGAGAGTGACCCGTGCTAGCCTGCGCCGCCTACGGGGTTGCTGTCGCCCCACCGTAGGACTTTTTGAGAGAGGGGGAGCGGGTGGGCAGTTCGGGATTCAGACATACCGGGTGTGGAGGCACACACAACACCGAAGACCCTCACCTGGTTTAGTCTGCCGGTTGTGACGGGTTTGCCGGGGTATGGCAGCTGGGAAGAACCCAACTTCGAGGAGCCATAGGTGACAGTTGGGTTCCATTTAAGAGAGCGGCCACAGGAACATTAACCACCTGTACGAGACAAATGGAGCGACCAAATGCAATCTGTTTGTTGCTACCTCTAACTAGTGCCCCTAAACCCCACACACCCACATTTTCGATATTAACATTAACCGCAATTCCTCAAATGTCTACTACTTTAGGACTGCCAGTGTTGTATGAGTTACCTTTCCTACTCGAAATGTTTTTCCCCAAATTATGGTGCGGTTATCACGCTCGCTTGATCGATCCCAGTGTTTAATTAAAGTTCCATCTCGAGCGCCACTGTCATCGATAAGTCTTACGTATCTGCTCATGCGCTGAATCATGGTCCCGCCAGGTTGTGCATGTTTTGCCATCGCTTTCTATTCACTAACCTAATCAAGTTACATGATCGCAGTTTTTGTAATTATTCTTTTTGATTTGTTGTCAGCTGTTGTAATTGCCTCTTGTCATAGCTTTTTCATCTAATTTGGCTATTCTGAGGAGAAAGTTCTGAAAGCATACATATATTTTCAGCACTTATGTCCACGAAGCGTTTGCGTAACTGGTCGCACCTGCTGAAGTAATTTCCTTTGATTTATAAATATGAGGCAGCTGAGATGGTCTAAGCGTGTATTTTCGGTTTTGGCTTTTGGCCAGGTTAGGAAAACCATTGCTACATGCTTTAGCATGGGTTTGCCGTGAACACTCCTTAGCACAGAAACAACATGAGACCTTCCAGCGAGATGCGACATGAAGTGGATACATGAAAAAAATGAGAGTTGTACTTTTATCCGTGTCGACAGAGATCTGTTGGCTGAGGTAACTATTAAAGTTTCAGGTTTCCCTGCAATTTTGCGCAATTATTTTTTACCTGCACCTTTATTAATTTCAAACCTTGACAGAACCATTCGGTAGTTGAAAACGGAAGTGTATTTTCCTTTTTGCTTACAGGCCAAAGATACAGGGTTCACGCTCATTGAGAGGAGTGTAGGTGATTTTGAAAAACCCGAATTACTCTACAGATTGCAGAAGGTGACGAAATCCACAAAACATGAGGATGGAAATCCCGAAGATAAGGAGGGCCTAGGGAGGAGGTTTGGGATTGCACTTGTAATTCACTCCAACGCCTATCTGCCACGCGGAGCACATTTCAGCGTGGGCCCTTGAAAAAACGAGTGAAGTCTTACACGAAAAATGCTATAACCTTATGTCCAGGTGATGCAATACGGCTGGGAATCTACAGATAGCGGACCTTGATAATATTAAGCTGCACGTGAACAGCCTCTGCGTGCCCCAACATTGTCTTCATGTTCGCTTAAGTCGAATGTCTGACGTATTCACAATGCATTGGAAGCAATGAAACTCGCACTTGGCACATCTGTGATCATGCGTGATCTAGCCGAAGTCGTTGATGTCGCGGATCGCACCTATCCATGCGCGAAAATCACCGGCAGCCGGTCTGAACAGCTTGACTCGTTATCTTATCCAGCAAGGGATACCGGATACTGAGGGTCCACGAACAACTTCCATGCCTATTTAAAGATTAGTTTTGAGTTGGTAGTCTCTTTGAAAACCTCCTGGTGGGTAATGGCCCCAGGCGAGAGTAGCCAAAGGGAGCTCACGAAACGGTCGATGATATTCTAAGCAGAAATGAGTACCAAATATGTACGCTTATTGAGATCCCAGAAGCCACTAATATGTACAGTAAGGATCAAGTTTTTCGCCCGAAGTAGAGCCTTACGGAAACACAGACAGACGTTTTTAGTTCTAGCGAGTTGATTTGGTCTTATAAGAAAAATATAACAATTTTGGGTAAGTAGAAGGCTTTGCTTGACTTAAATTTTTATGGTGAACAGACAGCTGCTGTCTTTGCAATTGTGGAGGAACACAGCGACCTACTTCAATTGCTCCAAACAATAAATCAGCCAAATGTACCGATCGTCGTTGGGAGGGAAAAACGAAAAGATCACCTTTATGGATGCTGTTATCCCAAGCTAAAGCCCGTCGTCAGCAGAGCATATCAATTTTATTTAAGAGGGGCAAAGTGGATCGAAGTTTAGCAACCGGATGCCTAACCATTTGTTCGTCTGAGGGTATCGAAAATGGCTGGATAATAATCCGAATTTTTGGAAGATCGTAGTCTTTTTCCTGAACACCCACCCACGCGTCAGAAACCCCTGCCTAAGGTCCAACAGTGGGGAACAAATTCTCCAGAGACCGTCAGCCGATTTCTCAATGGCTCCCCATGGGGTTACAAGTAGACAACTATGCGTGGCCAATTCCTCGGACAGAAATAATCATTGCCACGGCGGGACACTTTTGGAAGCCGTCTAAAGTGTAATCGGTACCGTCTTGGGTCAAAAAGATTCTTCGGGCAAAATTAGAGTTTATATTGAACGGAAAAAGGCGTTAGATGGTGATTCGGCTCATTTAGTTCGCCAGTGTGACCGCTAACTTTGATAGAACCGAGACCTTCACACAGAATAAGCAACCGCGTCAATTGCCAGGTGGAGAGCTTTTGGCTCGCGCATCCCAAATCGATCAGTAGAAAGAATTAGCTAGCCGGAAATAACCTGTCGACATCAGCGGAGCAGGGGTACGGTAGATAGTAATGAGTGGTGAGGATGCGCACTTTTGATGGTGCAGAAGAGCGTGCCATTTCAGGGAGAATTTAATCGGTAAATATCCCTACCTTCCGGTGTGACTATTTCTATCCACGACATTGGTCTCATGTACACATATGAAGAGCCAAGTAAACATGTTCTGTGTTCCAGAGATCAATTGTTCTTACTCCTCCTTCCCGTAATTTCATGGCCTATGTTTCTTCATCCTCCGTCTCCAACTCCTGATATTTTCATCTCTAAATTCGTCTGGAATGTCAGCTTATCTTCTATATCACTGAAGTGCAAATACTCCCCATGGATAGCTTCACCTTAACCAAAACAACCGACAACGTCGATATGCATTCCGTACGCCCCTTCGTTCTAGAAGCCATCTAAATTGGTCGAGCGAGCTGGTGCATCAGGCAGAGCTAAACCAGGCCTTTCACGGTGTCGGACTGAGTACCGCCTGAGGCGTGTCCAATGTCGTAAAGCTGCATGGAGGTGGAGATAACCTTCTGGCTTGTCCGGAACCGTCTACCCAGGCTGTACAGTTACCCGGGGCCTGAAATCATAATTATCTGAAAGCCAAAACGCAGCCCACTCCTGGCAAGTTTGTGCGGTATCTCCCAGGAGCTGGGGTAGCGCTTCCCCTTCCGCGTCCCCTCTCCCAGCAAAACAAGCTGACTACTTTTTACCTCCTCGTCCAAATGTTGGAAAATTTCTGCTATACATAAGTGCACAAATGATCGGTAAACTACTGAGCGTAGATGCATGTATAACCAGCTTCACCGGCAAATCATCATCGAATGAAATCTACAGAGAATATATGAGTGGGAGAGTGCGTTTCTGTCATGCAACTGACGAAGAGTCTTCCGCATAACCACGCCAAACCAACTAATTTCCAGAGATTTATGGCATTTCTGTCGTTATGAAGGCGTCAACTATTTTCGCACAATCACTTGGGTTTTGCTTTGAAGCTACGATGATATTTATTTTGGCAGAATCGTCAGCTAGCACAAAAAGTGGAAGCCTTCCATCGCGCTTACATACAAAACTGATCAGAGTCATTTTACGACCGAAGCAAGAGGATCTCACCAGGATGTATCACCAAGCGGTCCGTCAGCACCTCGATTTATCAGCCGAAAGGTACCGTTTTCACTTCACGGGCTGGCAGGCAGCGCTTATATTATCGTGGAAAGCCCGTTAATGGAAGCGAAGGTATATCAAGTAGCACAATGGTGTGATGCTAGATGGCATTTATTTGCAGAAGAGGGGAGACGGACAGTGAGATGTCAATATTCTGTACGGTGAGCTTTGCGTCATCACGTTATAATGCTGCAATGTCCAAATAGGCCAATCCGTGACCTGGCAGTCAGTTGATGACAGGTTGAGCGACTTGTCAGGTATTTAGTCCGTACATCCTCCAGAGTCCGATTACTTCATATGTTCGATAGAGCTCCTGCCATAATTTCCCTTTGGCGGACACTGGTGCTGGACACTCAGATAGTTAAAGCCCAATCCGAATGACCATAAGTCACCCGGCTCTTTATCATCTCTTCAGCAGCTAGTACGCAAATTCCATTAAGACGTTTGGTCCAGCAATCTCTTAACTCTAGAGCTTGGCTTGTCCCGTGACGTTCAGGTCGCTGGATCATACTATCGCTGCGACGTTCTTACCGCTAATTTCAGAGCCGATTTTTATAATTTCTCGGTCTCCTGGTTGAGTTTCTACGCCCATAAAATAATTCGAATTTGACGACATTTTAGTGCACCGGCGAATCAATTTCAACTCTTTGCATCATTTCGCATCTCCTAGTCCATGCGTTTGAACAAGCAGCTGGATAGAGCTCCGAACTCACACTTAGAACATCTCAGCGTTTCGTCAACGAAGTCCTCCGCGACTTACTCGTTTTGCGTTTTATGCCGATTATGTTCTGATCGTAAGTCTCCAGGTGAACATGAGCACCTACAACATCTCAGCGCACTTTTCGAACGATCGAGGCAAGAGTTGGTGCTTTCAGTTAACGCCTCTAAGTAGTGACTTTGGTGTCTCCCTCGCGCGCGCCTCTTCCTAGGACACCGCGTAGATGCCTTCGGGTGTCATCCCGCAGGCGCCAAAGCTTTCAGCCATTCGCGAGCTTCTATACTCGTATTTCTGCGCCCGGCAGCTGCGCCGTGTTTATGCGCCTCCTTCGTCAATTTTGACGATATTTTATCTCACCGCTTTGCGCTCAATTGATCGTTGGGATCTCAGAATCTCCAGCATGGATGACGGCCAGTGGAGTCTTCCTTTTCGCGACACAGCTGTGGACGTCTTCCAACGTGTCAAAAGACACCCATGCGGATACGGCAGCATCGTTTCGCACTATCCAACTGACGTTCGCTTCTCCATTGTCGCTGACGACTATCGCAGCAGCTTAGGGGAGGCTCCTAGCCACTACGACCTTCAGGCCTGGCTTTACGAAGGAGAGAAAAGTGGGGCGCCAAAGTGGGATGACCAGTATACTGCAGCGCAACCGCGATAGAAGGTTGGAAAAGGCGGAAAACGCAGGGCTATTAATGGCAAGCAGCCGAACAGAGGACATCCGGACCGACCAGCAGCGTCCGACAATGGTCGACGTACACGCGTAAATCAACCTGCTGAGTGCGATTGGCGAGCATCAGATACACCGTGCGCAAGTAGCGGCGAGTCGTGAGACGTTCAGCATTGCAACATGACGCGTACGCGCCGGGCGCTCACCATCTCACCTCCAGTTGCCATAGGTGCAGCTGTATCGGCAGCTAACCGGTGTCCACGGGCGCTCTGAACCTTGGCCTTCTACTCTGCGAACCGATCTCCCCAAACTGCAGTATAGCATGCGTAGGAACTCCTTTGCCATTTAGTTAACCATTAAACATTTTCAGCGCTTCATGGAGAGCAGAGATTTTTGTATTTATACTGACCGAAAACCTCTACGCGGCCTTCTACCCATACCGGCAGTAATTTCAGCCCCGGGCTCGCATCTCGGATCGAAACTATCAGTAAACTACAGGATATGTCCATGTTTAATGGCCTTTCTTGTCAAGTCGCTGACGCCGTGCTTCGATCTGGGAATAAATGCCATTGCCCACCTCTCTCCATTGACTTTGGGCGCACGTGGAACTGCAAGCACCAGCCGAATTTTACCGAGCACCTTGAACATGGCTGCAGTCGTCAGATCAAGGCCATTCCTCCATGTCCACCACCTCTGATGCCATCTTGTGTTAAAGTATCAGCGCGGTTCCTCTCGACCTGTAATACAAAGCGATATGACACGATAGGTTTTACCGCGTAGCACACTCGATGCTCATACTGGCATCCGGGCTACCTAGCACCTCCGTTAGCGAGCCTTTTGTTCGGCCCAGCATGAACACCGATATCCGCCAAATGGACGTTCAAGGTTTGGGCCTGTCAGAAAGCCAAGTACCAGCGGCGCAGAGGAAACCACTGACTCCGCAAAAGTGGCTCAGAAGTCGAACCCGCAAACCCGCCGCAGGCGTGGGCAAGACGAAATCTAGCAGAACATTTACTTCAATGTGTTTATACGCACGGGTAACGTAGCGAGATGCAGTCAATACTACCCGCATAGACACCACGCTTGCCCGGCACCGTATTTTGAAGATACAACGTTAAAGGTCATGTGCGCACGTTCAGAACGACGCTGCGGTTGTGCCGTCAAAACTGCTCAGGCGACCACACCGTGGCGCTGGCAAATTGCTGGAATCCTCACGCTGCTTGTCTCCGTTCTCAGTACACGTCCTGTCAACAACCGGCTTTCTGTTTGGATACATACACGGCAGTTCGACCGTCGATTTCGCGAGGATCCACCGTATGCTCCACACCGGAGTGGTGCGGGGACGGTGACTTGCGCGTGGACTAGTTTGTAAGAGTGATTAGTAGCCTTGCGCTGCAGCTACCGTCAATCTCGCGCTCACGAGCCCGTGTCGAAGACAGAGTCAAAGAGGGCCGGAGACGGGAGAGGAGGGCGCAGGTGGCTGGCGCGGCCCGGAACCGCCCTAGGCGTGCCACCACACCTGGCTCGGATCCGCGAGTGGGAGTGCCATAAAAGGCCACATTAAAGGGAGCCATTGCGGCCTGACTCTCAGTCCGCCAGTCCAGCCCTCCACACAAAACACACATTGGGCTGACACGCGGTCGAGTTATCCCATCAGTTGGCAGCCTTCCAAGCCACGGCTTTTGGCGCACCGTGATGGTTTCAAGCGCGTCCAGGTTGTTTATAGTGAGGGAAAATGCGCTGAGCTCTCGAGCCTCCTCTCCTCCCCCACCCCACAATCAGACCACTGTCCGAGCCGGTCAGTTGTCTGATGCGGAAGCACTGAGCGCAGCTGCTGGTGACCTCGTCTACGTACTACGCTCCGACGACCCTGGCCCCAAACACAAGCACCAGGTTTCACCAGAACGGGGGTTGAACGGCTTATCTCACAGTGTGTGGGAATGAGCCAGAGTCACGTTAAGAAGAGCCATCGCAGCCTGACTCTCCAGACCACCAGTCAGCCCATCTCCACAACACACATTGGACTAACTGCGAGGTCACAGGTGTTATTCATCGGTTGGCAACCTTCCAACCGCGGCACTCCAAACGTTACCCGCACTCTCTTCTCCTCCCCAACCTGAGCCCCGGGTCTCAGGCGACAATCAAAGACCGGAGATGGGAGAACGGTGCTAGGTGCGGCCGGATGTGCCTGGGCGTGCCACCACACCTGGCTCGGATCCCACAGGTGGGGGTGCCATAAAGACCCCATTAAGAAGGAGCCATTGCAGCCTGACTCTCAGTGCCAGTCAGCCCTCCACACAAAACACACATTGGGCTGACCACGCGGTCCGAGTTATCCGTCAGTTGGCAACCTTCCAAGCCACGGCTTTTAGGCGCACCGTGATAGTTTCAAGCGCGTCAGATTGTTTTATAGTGAGGAATATGCGCTGAGCTGTCGACCTCACTCTCTCCCCCACCCACAGTCAGACCACTGTCCAGGCCGGTCCAGTTGCCTGATGTGGAGTGAGCACACATTAACTGACGGATCGGCGTACCCGTCTTCGCGCGCCACAGCACGACCTGGCCCCATAACGCACACACGGTTCACAAACTCAGGGGATATGGAGCAGCCATCGCCGTCTGACTCCCAGTCCACTCGACAGCCACTCGGCACACACAGCACATACACTGGAGCCGACGGCGTGGTCTGGTGGAAGCGTCAGATTGGCAGACTTCCCAGCCACGGTTTCCTAGGAAACCGTGATATACATGGTAAATGGTGATAGTGAGAGTGTTGTCGATGCATTGGTGTAGGTAGTGTGCGCTGATGTGGGTTAGCCTACGGTGGTTTACCGGAGGTTGTCATGGAGGCGCATGTGTCCTAATAGGCCCATGCGGTGTGTAAATGCGAAAGCAGTTAGGGCAGTGAAGGCGGGCGTCGACTGTATGTCGGAGCCCCAGGCACTGGTTCACCAGCCTCCATGCGATGGATTCGCAGGGTGACCGACCAGGCCGATGCGTGAGTTGAAGTTGCGGGTTCAGTGTGGGCAGGAGAAATCGGTAGAGGCTGGGAGGATGTCATTGCTGGTAGTGGGGTGGCAGGGGGCACAAGGATATGGCAGGAGCGGAGGTGTGCATGGTGTATCGGTGTTGTCGGCATTGTGGTTGAATTCCGCTGTTATGGATGCGCATGTGACCGGAATAGGCCCCATGCGATGAGTGAATGCGCGAGGACGAGGGAGCAGTGGATGGGCGACGCTCTCTGCTGTGTGATGGTGCTCAGGCACTGTATCACCGGTCTCTGTACGATGTATTCGCAAGTGACCGACCAGGCCGATTCGTGAGGTGAATGTGCGGTCGCATTGATTCGCAACAGGAGAGATTCCCCATCGCTGATAGGTGGTGGTGAGGTGGTAGTGAGCGGTGGTGGTTGCGGTGGTAGGAGGGGTAACAGGCGATGAGTAGATGGATGTGGTCTCTGCTGATGGTGGGAACAATGGAATTGATGACAGGAGTGGTGAGGGGAGTCAGAAGGAGGGTTAAGCAGGGTGACGTAGAAATTGGAATTGTCCGGATTGTTTGTGCATTGCGTCCGAAGATGTCCAACCAGACGAGCGCATGCGCGCGGAAAGACGCGTTGACAGCAGGCGGGCAGGCGTTGGCAGGAGCCTGAGCATTGGCGGTGTGGTCGCGGGCGCTGGTGACTTTCGTGCCCGCTCTTTTGGATACATAACATTGCAAAGCACAACCAAAGGCAGTATTCATGCAGAATAACAAGCGAGGCAGCAGGCGTTTTGGTTATTCATTGAAAAAAGCAGAATGGATGTTCTTCATGCCCGAATTTGCGCTTTTTAGTCTAGCGAAGGTTATTTCAACGCAGGGGATTTAAAACCGTAGCAATTCAGACGAATGAAATGGGATCACTGTTGCTTCTGTCTACCATTCATGTCGGTGATGGGTGTAATAATGACTCGGTTATTTGGCTTACGCAAGCTGAAAACAGTGATTGTCCACTGGGCACATGGCTAGTATGCTCTAATAAGCGAGGATGAAAAATTAGGGTTTTCAACTTTTCTGACTCAATAGTAAAGATGCCAATCTCTCCAAAGAAATAACTCAAAGCCTTTAAAGTGAACAAACTGAAAACTTCCTAGCTGTGAGCAGACAGCAGGGGAAGTCCGGTCACAGGAGTATTTTTCAACTGGACTACTCTGTACCAGAGAGAGATAAAATGGAGTTGCCAGGCGGAATTGGAGAACTTAAAAAGAACAGGAAAGGACTGATAATAAGGAATGGAGTGAGTGTTTGAGTACAAAACCACTTCTGTGGAGGACGCCGTCATTCTGACAAAGAATCTCACGGTCAGTTGGGCGTGCAAAATGTACACAAAATCAAATTCTATTGAAGGAAACATGCAAAGTCTGCGAGATATGGACACATCCTGTGCGTATGTCGGTCAGCACAAAACGCAGCAAACTACACGCAACACACAAATAAATAGAATGTATGTATACCAATGTACAGCCTACTCTACAAATTAGACTTAAGATATACGTGTAGCAAACTACCCAGATATAATCTCATAACTGAAACGTGGCTGACCGCGAAGGTGGACGATCAGTGAAGTTGCATACTCCCGGTTTTAGTTATTCAGAAGTATAGAGCAGGACGTCAAGGTGGGGGTGTGCTGATATGTCCGAGATATGGCCTGCTCGTGTCAGAAAAACAGAAAGCTCGCATGCAGAAACTGAAGTCATCTGGCTCACCATCAGAACGCCGGAGTTTCCCAAGCGCTTGAGATCCTAACGGTCTACCGATCACCCGAGAAACCGATCCTCATTGTCAGACGGTTGTCTGATAGATGGTCGAAGCGTTTGCTTGTCGATCCGACGTCATGATTATGGGTGATTTTAACTTGCTCCAAATGACCAGTGGAATGCTGAGCTCGCCGCATGAGCTCTGGATTAAACTTCGATCGCTGCCTCCTATAAGCAATACACAAAGCGCTTCCTAACTCAACGTCCTGTCTCCAGCCAGAGATACGCGAGCAGCGAGCTAATTGTTTGGACCTTGTATTGACAGTGCACTGACGGCGTAGATGTTGTGAACTGTCTACCCACATCGGGCAAAGAAGAGTGATCACACGTAGTCCACAGCAGGAACAGGCACTCTACTCTGTTCACGATCGAAAGGCATCACGTTAATGCAACGCATATGGCATGGAGATGCAAATGAAAATTGATGTGACGCCGTTTAGATTGGAATGAAACATTCACCGGGTGTATTCTCGAGAGTTGGTTGGAAATTTAAGGCCGTATTGCGAGGACTTCTCGCCGATAATGTCCTCATTCGAAAAAGATCACCAGGCACGAGTGGCTAACGACCACACTGAAGAGGGAAGCGAAACCGCAAGTGAAAGCTGAGACGACATCATCTAGGGGAAAAGATCATCGAGATCGCTGACGAAATTACAAGACGCTTGGAGGAACAGGGTGCAAAAGGTCTGGTTTATAAAGCCCGCCAAAGTTTTGCGAGGTAACGATAAACCGTGCGGCAGAAAACTCGAAGCTCTCCTACAACTAAATTGGGCAGTGCAATCCGAAATTAAAGACATCATCGCTAAAAACGGATGGTGTCGAGCACAGAAAGGTCGAGGGAAAAGGCTGAGCATCTATCACAGGTGGTCGGCTTTTGCGAAGAAGCCAGTCCTGGCCGCTGATAACTAGAGTGTGGAAGGGTCACAACGAATTAGCCTCGAAGTGAGTCATCGCGAACCTATTGTTCTGCAGGGCTACTTCAAGGCTACTGGACAAATCGCCGGGTCTCGCGTTGGCGTGCCGTAGCAGGAGTGTTGGGAGGGTCGTGCCGTGAGTTGGCCGAGACCTCTGTGTTGACTCTTCCGGAGTCCTGCCTCGTCGCGGAGCGATTGCCGTCCGTTGGAGGGCTGCGTGAGCGCCCGATGCATAAAGAGCGGCTGGGCTACCGCCAGTGGCTACCGGCCGGTGGAGTCCTCGCTCGCTGTGTCTGCAGGATTGTGGAGCGAGATCATCAGGCGTGGGGCTGATTGCAGTCAGTCTGCTGGGCGGCATCATCTTCTATCCTGACACGCAGCGCGGATTCCGCAGAGGAAGGTTCTGTTTGACCCGAGATAACGTGCCCGACTGTGAGACGGTGGACCCGGCAGTCAGGTGGAGGAAATGTTATGGCACGCAGTCTGCATGGACTGCAAGAGGCCTTTCATGGCGTGGCTAACTTCGACCAGCGTCTCTGTAGGAAGCTCGGCCGGTGATTGTGATGGGCGAAACGTGAAGTGGATCGAAAACGCTTAAGGCGATCGCAGATTGTCCGTCTTTGCGATCGACAATCAGCCCGAGGTGGCAGTTGAGATGTGGATTCCTCAGCGTTCCCGCATCCTTAGTCGCGCTTCGGGAGACGCGGTTTATGACTGCGAGCACAGGTTGGTTTCCCACGTGGTGACGGACGTGGACATAAAGCTTTGGAAGGTCATCCCACAGCGAAGCATGAGTAGTGAAAATCTGCGGGCGAATTTTGCGTCGACTCGAGGAATGGTTGCGGCAACTGGCACCATCCCTCGCGAACGCGACCAAGTGCGATATTCTGCGATCGGCGAAACCAGCTCGACACCAAGAGGAATTTACTATCCTAGACCACCACCGCTACCAGGAGTAGAGGCTCCAGAAAAGACGAGTATGGATCACGCCCTCACTGAAACCATCGTTCCATTGCTCAAAGAAGCCAAAAATCCACAATGTCAAGCTTGTATCTAAGTAAGCGATCGTTTTGCAAAGTTCGACAAAGAATGCTTTTAATAAGGTCTTCGGGATGCTCGTACGACCACAATTGGAATTTATCATACAAGCCTGGAGACCGTGGTCTGTCAAAGCCCAGAGCACGCAGAAAAGGTCAAAGACGATACCAACCACATTCGAGGTCGAAGCTACGCTGCCCGAGACACGATCATCAATCTTAATCTATTTCCTCTGGACTATAGACCTTCACGGAGACCCTAAAACAAGCCTTTCGCATGCAGGGTCAGATTGATTACCTTGCATCTGGCGACTTCTGAGGCTCGTCACTACCACTACTTTGGAGGACATCCCACCAAACTACGTGTGACTGGCGCAAGAATGGATGTCCGAAAGGTTTCATCTTCTCAGCGAGTTATTAAGGCCTAGAATGCTCTGCCGTGGACATCAGCATGTCCCCATCCGTTGACACTTTTGAGAGGAATTTTTGAACGCAGTACACAAATATGTACCACCACAACATCAGAAACTACCATTTCAAACCTATTCTCTATTTTTGAGTAATATTATTTTATAATTGTTTCGTCCGATGCCCTGTAGAGTGACGGGGGAGACAACCGCTACTGTTCAACGTCCATTATGGTAGTCAGCCTATTTGCAATGTCATTGAACTCAATAGGGAGCTCAAAGGCGTTGTCTACATTTCTTACTAAAACTGACGGAACCAGCAGATCAAATCACCAAAATATGGAGTCAGGATGACATGAATCTTTTTGAATAGACTCTGGACGAAAATCATGAGTTGGAAGCCAGTCATGCTCACTTGACATCTCAAAATTTAATGTGCGGCCGTATCCCGTCAAATGAGGTTAGCCTAGGAGTTTGGCATAATTTCTCTTTATTACTGCTTGTGTTTCGTATCCGGTCGGTGGTCTCGCGAGCTGTTCCCAGTGCGATTTGTCTCTCGAAAGTACGCGGACAAATGGCTTGAAACGTTTGCAGCAGCACGGCACAAAGTGTACGCTAACCTATGGTGATCTGCGATGCTGGATTCAGGTGTAAATCCGAACGTCGATCGGTAGGGATTTTTGCTCCGGTGATTGTGGCCCTTTATACAACTCTCGTTTTGCCTGGACGTGGGTGCTGATGCGATATGAGTGATTAAAGTAAGCATAAACGATAACAACCTCTGTCTTTTGTCTCTCCGTGTCGTTAGAAATCAATCAGTCGGTTCCCGGTCAGAGCGTTTACTGAAATCATGATTGGGCTGATGGAGGCTGTGCATGTTTTGAACATCTCTTTGTCGGACTGCACCCGTGAACCCTCTTTGTTCCAGATTTTGAAAAGACAGTAAACTGGTCGATATATTCCGTTAGAATTAGCATGGGTTTTGGGTGCCGTCTAGCATTGTATGTAGGCTATCCGTGCTTCACCAATGCTTCAGCGAGTTTATTTGTTTTAACAAGGGACAATTTAAAGGGTTGTGGAAGCCGTAGGTAATAAGACTGGATTCGAATTCACTGATGGTTCGCTTGAACAGTATGCTTGGAGCATCTGAATGGTATAAAAGACTAAAAACCAATCAAAAAGCATATATGATTCATATTGGGTAGAACCTGGCAACTTTTAGCTGGCAAAAGTGTTGGAGATAATCCTGCAACCTCCGAGATGGAAGACAGAAACATGAAGTTAGGATATCGCTGGCTGGTGACGGTTAGTAAGATGAAATGAGCCATTCCTTTGCCAGCAACACCCATTGAGATCTAGGAGATTGGTGGAGTGGCACTACTCTTTTAAGGATGCCCTAGAGTTAAATGCAAACTGTGCCTTAAACCATCCAAATGTCCACCAGAGCCTTAGGTATTTGTTACGACTGACAAACTACGAGTTATTTGACCCTATTGTCAAAAACTAGGTGGCCTCGGTGGATTCGAACCCACGCAACGCCGGCTCCCGGTGGGAGCATCGTAGCTCAGTTGGCTAGAGCGTTGGCTACCAGCCTTCCCTTGATGGCGTGGGTTCAAATCCACCGAGGCCTCAATGTTCACAAGTGGGTCCAAAATTAGTGAGTTAAATCTGCCAAAAATCCTCATAAACAACAAGTCGTTACAACTGTTAATTTTATGTCTCCTAAATAGGAACGCAACGACCAAGTAAAAAGATGAGCCAGCGCATAATTCAGGGGCACTCAAATATTCCTGCATTCTAACCTACCACCACACAAACACACGACAGTTCGACCGTCGTAGTCCGACGATGTCCACCGCATGCTCCACAGAAGGGTGGTGCACGGTCGTTGATTTGGACGTGATTTAGTTTAAAGTGATAGTACCCTTGCGCTGCATCTACCGCACTCTGTCATCCTTCCCCACCTGAGCCTGGTTTCATGACAGAGCCGAGAATACCGGAGGCTGGAGAAGACGCAAGTGCCTGGCGCGGCCGAAGCCACCCTGGGCGATGCCACCACACCTGGCTAGGTACCCACGGCGTGGGAGTGCCATAAAAGGCCACAGTAAATAGAAACCATTGCAGCCTGACGCTTGAGTCCGCCCAAAGCAGCCATTCCACACAAAACTCACATTGGGCTGAACACGTGTTCCGAGTTATCCCGTCAGTTGGTAACCTTCCAAGCCACGGATTTTTAGCGCATCATGATAGTTTCAAGCGCGTTAGATTGTTTAAAGTGAAAAATGCGCTCAGCTGTCGATCTCTCTCTCCTCTCCTCTCTCTCTCTCTCTCTCTCTCTCTCTCTCTCTCTCTCTCTCTCTCTCCCCCACTCTCACCATCAGACTACCGTCGAAGCCGGTCATTTGTCTGATGCGGGAAGTGAGCGCAGCTACTGGGGACCTCATCTGCGCGTACTCGTACACGATCTGACCCCGCTACACAAGCACCAGTATTTAACACAACAGGGGGTTGTAAGGATCACATCTCACATGTGTGAGCTAGCCAAAGGTCACGTTCAAAATGAGCCAACGCAGCCTGAGTCGGGTGCGGCGTGTGCATGTTGATGCCCCTGGCACTGGTTCACCGGTCAATGTGCCATGGATTCGCAAGTGTCCGATCAGGCCGATGCGTTATGTGAATATGCGGCGACAATAAGGTCGGGAGGGGCTGAGTCTGGGGGGATATTTTGCTGCTTGTGCTGGTATTCGAGCTCATGGGAGGAATATGTGAAGCGTTGATGGTTGCGCAAGATGTGCTGGCTTCGTGGTTGATTCCGCATGTGACCTTGCCCATGCGATGAGTGAATACACGTGGGCAGTGAGGGCATTGGCGGTCTCTGCTGTGTGTTGGTACTCCAGGCACTAGTTCGTCAGGCTCTGTACGATATATTCGCAACTGACCGACCAGGCCGGTGTGTGAGGTGAATGTGCGATCGCAATGAGGACAGGTTAGTACTGAGTCCCCATCGCTGGTACTGGGGGTGGTGGTGAGGGTGGAGGTAGCAGGTGGGGGGTAGTTGTCCATGCCAGTCTTGACACCTGGCCCAGCTAGGGGAGTGGAACAGAGAGTGAGGTAGATGCAGTGAAGTACCCTCTCACTAAAATCCAGCGTAGGTTACCGTCCCTGCACAAACCTGCTGTGATGCCTACGGTGAACCTCGTAGAAAGCAATGGTCAAAATATCGATGAGCACTATTTCCCAAGCAACCATTTGCTGGATACCTAAGTCTGTCAGAGTCCTCTTATCCGCCGAGGGACTTTGCTTGCAACAGATTATGAAAATGCGAAGAGTATTCAGTCTTTTATCTGTCCATGCCCGTTTTGTACTTACGTAGGTATTTACAACCAAAATTTTTCCATTCTAGCACGTATATGGCAGGGTCATAAAAACAGTCTTAACGGCAGTTATCCTAATGAGAGCATTCAGGCCATGGATAAGTAAGTGGTGAAGCCGCACGGATTGCGGCTTAGTAGGGTGCAACGGCACTTAGGGCATAAGGTTGAGTACTGCTGCTCCTGCTGCTCCTCTTATCCGCCGAGGGACGGACATCAGAGAGAGAGAGAGAGAGAGAGAGAGAGAGTGTCTGTCTCGTCGCTGTAACGCGATGTGGCAGGCGTGAACACGCATGCGAGGTGCATCTTCGGCCAAGCGAGTCTTAGGGCCTTATTGCGAGCACAAGGTTGAGTTAGAGCATATACTGTACTTTCAAAGCCATCCATGATGTTTGATGAACAAAGTTTATGAGGCTCAGATCTAAAAGCTTCTACTAAACAACTTCATAGATCGGAAGCAGTTCACACAGTTGGCCCTAATCTACTAATGGTACAGGATTCACAGATTCACTTACTCGTGGATATTTTTCTTAGGGCAAATCTTAAATATTTGTTAATTATTTTTCATGAAGGAATAAATTTTAGTTGTAAAAACTGATTAACTAATTGTAAAATATTTACATTAAATGTGCGTGCCTGAGTATAGGATAACCGGATTCATTTCCACGCAAACTCTTAGGCCATAGGTATAATGTATAAGATGAGGCTTGTGCGGAAATACCTGCGTCGGGTTAATAAGCATTCACATAGGGTGTGCCACAAACATGGGTTTTTAAAAGTCGTTTGAGTCTGGTTGGGTTTCACGTGATCTTCCCTGCCCTCTATCAATACTGTTTGAAACCCAGAGAGAACGGACCGCTGTACGTATACGAAATACGTCCAGAAACTTTGGAGATGGACGTCTAGGCCGCTGTTTAAAGGGAAGCAGATGATGCGATAATTATGTATGATACAGTTTCCGTTAATCCGGAATTTTGAAACGCAATGGGCAGAAGATTTGCATTTTCTCAAAATCTTGATTTTATATATATTGGGCCACTCTTTTGTGCATTTGCAACCTTAGAATGAGGCATTTGAGTGAACAAATATAGGGGAAAAACGCTCCACTATAAAGGGAAAGGTGGGTTCTTAATTTTCAGCAGAAAATTTATCACTTATTATTTTCAGGAAAGTCAAAAACCGGTCAAACGTCCACATTTTTACCTTGGCATAACCTTGGAAACAAGGAAGATGTGCATATATACGTCAGCTTAAAACCTAATCTCATGATTATTGCTGAGTGACCTTGTTAAAGAAAGTTTTCCTAATTGATTTTAGGCATATCAGTTGCCAAATTTTGTTGTGGAAGTTCGTTTTAATCTGCAATGCATTTCCATTTTTCGGGGGAATCTACGAGACGCCAAGACGCCAGCTGCATTAGTAAAAATATGCAAGCTATCACTACTTGGATAAATACCTTTGAGAAATATCTTATTTTTAAGCTTTTGATAGACATAGAATGGAATCTAAATTTATGGCGAATCGCTCGAAAACCCTGAAAATCATAAATTAGTTAGCGGTATTTCATGGATGCTCGCACACTAATTGTAATTGAATATAAAAAATATCTATTTATAGTTTTTTCGACAGGAAATTTCTTTTATTATCCAAATATGAAATTTCATAGTCCTAAATGAATCAATATTTATTCATCTATTTTCTTTAATTTTTAAATTCACAATAGGTTTGTTCATTATCACTTTACAGCTGTCGTACCTGCGTGAGTTTCGATTTACAACCGATTACCAATCATTCGAAAATTTCGGCACTTTGCATGACATATGCAGGCACTCTACACGGGCTTATTAGCAGTCTTTCAGGCACAGTCCCAGCCTCACTGAAGCAGTGAAATATTTAGGAGGGCGTAGAAGTCATTTTTTTAGGGAATAAATTGGAAAACGTCTATGAATATGCTCCCCTGCTTAAGAAGTTGGGACAGGTTGCGTTTTCGCAGATATTTTTACACTGCACCTGGTATGAACTCCAAAGTAATAATTTTGTCGTTTGTTCTGGCAACGGAGAAATGCAATCAGTGACCAACAAAGGTTCTTTGGTGTGTATCCAATTAAAGAAACTGTATAAAAGGGTCATTTCACCTGCATCTCCAAGGTATTTTTAGCTCCGCCTACACTGTTGCCTGCATTTGATCTTGTTTTGTTCATATAAGTGAAGTGAAGTTTTCTTGAATTGCATCAATTTCGGTGAAAAGCACCGAGTCAGATCTTTCCGCCGGAGCTGCCGAAATTCATTTCACCG
>WEDG01000735.1:0-50647 GCA_017591395.1 Schistocephalus solidus | reverse complement strand
ATTTTCACTGTCTGCTCTTTTTCAACTATGTTGGCCTCACCAACATATCGAGATACTATTTTTTGATACCAAAACTCGCATGTACAGATAGGGAATTCAGAGGTGACTAACCTACATCTCCCTCAAATATACTGATACTGATATTGCTGGACCAGAAATATACTTAGCGCATTGAACGCCTTGGGCTTGTCTGAAAGGTTTAGAAACTCTTGCTTTGCATGGGTATGGGGATGCAAGTCTATGACCCGGTTAACGGTGCCTGTCAATGAACAACTTTCAAGCATCGGTCTGGGTATTTTTTCATTGGGTTGGTCGACAATACTCGCGTTTTAAGGACACAACTTTGGTTCTGTGGTTTAACGTGGTAATAGACCACAGACAGCTTACATTTGTGGATGGTTGCAAGCTGGTGTAATAGTGCGCCGAGATGTTTGCCAATTTCACCAAAATACATCGTACTACAAGTTTGGCACGGTAGGCTGGTGTCTGATTGACCTCTGCTGCCGGCGCCAGATCAATAAATTTATTGATTCAATCGGACAAAGTAATGGTCTCCTTTGACTTGACGTCAGCATTCACATCCATCCCGCCGAGTTTAGCACCAGTAGTCTTGCGGAGGAAACTTGAGGGACACACAACAAAACCCAGAGTTCGATCGAAATTGGACACCATATGTGGCTTTTCGAATTTTGTCAAAATACTTGCTTCATCCTTCCCGGCAATACCTATGAGCACATTAGGGAACTACAATGGGCTACCCAATCATGGATTTAGTGGCTGAATTGGTCCACATACACTTCAGAAAACAAGGAATGTCAAAAAACCAGTTAATGTCTGATTATTTATACACAGTGTGACTATTCATTAAAATTAAACCTCCATTAATTAAAATAAGTCCACATGGATATTGATCTGAGAGTATGTAAAACCTATGTCCAACGTACAAAATCCAACACGAATAGGTGTCTCAAATCAATTTGAAGTGTGTGAGGACCTCCAACAGTAGACTGTTGAAAAACTGTCATACTCGCCGACGCCATCGAACTCGAGTCTGAAGAAGGAAATCGAGGAAAATTAGAACAACAAATTTACGTTTTATTGTATGCAAACAAGAATATTGTTCGGTTACCTTAGTGAAAGGATGGACGGAAGGTTGGGCAGATTCGAGCGGAGACGATGGAGTCGAAGCATGCGGCGGTGGAGTAGAGGGTGGGATAGGTCGGTGGTAAGAAGTGGGGGGCAGGAGAAGTGGGAGGTGGGAGGGGGACAATGAAAAACGGAGAATTGCGAACTGAGGTGCCCTTCGGTGCTGAGAGTGCAAATGGGCGTAGTCGACAGAGATTTCACAGGACTAAGGTTGTCCGGACGTGGTGTGATTGCAGCTAGATAGTAATATGAATCGTCTTCATCGGCCATCTGGATAGTGTTAAGTGCATCTATAGTGTGGTGAATACCTGGGGTTTCGGAGGACCAAGTGGAGGATGAGGAGAAGAAGAAGAGGGAGAGGAGGAGGAGGAGGAGAAGTGGGAAGCAACACAGTAGAGGGAAGAACCGGATGAGGAGATAGAGGAGGACTTTAAAGATGGGCCAGGAGTATTCATCACTGATGGAGGGCTCCCATGTTTCTTCTCAGTGAGCTCTCTAGAGCCCTAATCAGCAGCCTGACTTTGCGGCCTGGGTTTCGGTCCTGAATTCTCAACACGCACGATTCCATGCTCTTTAAAATATAAAACCTTAGGGTTTCATTTGACGGTAACCGAACACCCAACCAACCTCACAAATTCACTATTGCGGACATTTTGTCTTCATATTTGATCTTAGTCCAAGCTGCTGACATCCTTCATGCCTTCTTTGAATATTGTGGAGCTGGCATTTGCGAAACTCGTTGACACAGAGCAGAAGCGCAGTGTTAACGGCATTTTTATGTCAAGCACAATTTTTCCTAATGTCATTCTACTCAGCTGCTCATTTGTGTGCCACGGTCCCAACTGCTTACTCTCAACACATATGGCCCCTTTTTACCGCAACTGCTATTAGCCTCCGTGGTTAACTAGCCTTAGTAACATTCTCGTCATTGAAAGGCATTATATTTCGTCGACCTCTCAACGACGAAACCTAGGATATATAAGCGATGCCTCTTAAGGTGATTCGGTTGGCTAGTTGAATTGTAAGTATTATCCTCTTAGACATCGTGCTTAGGCTGCTCGTCAGAAACGCTCCTACGCCATTTAAAATAAAAATTGCTGTTCTCTCGCGCAAAGATTGCGGATGATACTCCAAGTTCTACTATTTCACAAATGCAACTTGGACATGGGAAAACGACGTTAAAAATTTACCAATATGATTTTTCTTCTTATCCGAAAAGAAGCGTATTTGACTTCAAGCATGGAACTATTATCGTGTTCATCAAACCCCAACGAAAAGGAAGGGGACGAGAGGAGATCAATATCCAAAATATTTTTGATTTATGTTTTGAAAGTTCTATCTCTTCCACCATCATAATAAAGCATTGGTTATTCATGTTTCAGCATTCACACTTGCCTGATATTATATCCATGCTTGACGCACGACCTTCGATATACCCGTTTACTGCCGATTAGTGTTGACCTATCCCAGATCAACCATAAGTGGGCTCGTGTGATCTTTGGTTCCTTTGCGGCCGTCGTCATTATCGATAAGTCAGCGTGCTTTCTGGTCTGCCTCCTGTCAGCCAGCGGACTGATCAGTTATTGGTGGTCGTGTGATTGATTTAAGTCTCTTGATCGATTAAGTGTGGTTGGGTTGTATGTTGGTCACATTACCTCCGCCCGGTTCCTCTTCTCCTTTCCACTGGCATCACAGGCGTTATTTATCTCAAACTTCCTATTGGCCTTGTCTGAACGGTTTCGAGTGTCGTTCAAATGCATGGGATGCAAGTCTATGGCTCGGTTAATGGTGCATTTCAAGGAGGAACTTTCAAGCATCAGTCTGGATAATGACGAATAGATCATCGACGTATCTGGCCTTGGACTTCGGGTGTGGTTCAAACTGAAGGCTACCCGATTTAGCCCTCTGGAAACTCGCTTTGGTAATGAGTACATACAGAAGCGAACGCTTTGGAAAAAGCAAGTTTGATCAGACGAACAAATTATAAGATGGCCGGACTGATGCTGAAAATTTGGACCTCAACTGACATGGATCTTAACTCCGCGTACCAAGCACTCCGTGAAAGGCTCAGTTCACAGTGGGCCAATAGGACAGGCCGCACAGCCAACACCCGCAATGGAATGAGGAGGCAGAGGTCGGGCATGTCAGGTGACCGGCGTGGCACATTATCTCGCCATCGCGCCCGCCCGGCAAACGGACATGCCAAGGTACGTGCGTTGAGCAGGGATAAAAGACGAGGCAGGCGGCATGGCGGAGCAATTCAAGGTCAACCAGGAGAGTTAGCACAGTACTCTGATGACGGAATGACGATTTTTCTAAATTTATTTTTGATCATCTCTCGGTCCATGAAGGCACCTTTTTCTTTTTCTTGTCGGGGAAACGATGAACATGATAACATATTAGGATTTCGTATCTTCAACCATCTATACAGAAGGGCAGAAACACCAAAGCGAGTCGAACGACAACAGGACTGATGTGTGCTATCTGCATTACCCCTTAAGGGGTAACGTAGATTCTCCTAACTTCATCGAGAAGATCAAGCAGTCCAAGTCAAGCCAAAAGTCTGGAGTTCGTTGATATATATTTACAAGGTCTTTGAGCAAGTTTTCCACCTCCTAAGACCGTTGGTAGATCGGAATCGTCCATCGACCGGACTTGAACATTCGGCATCTAGTCATGAGATCGAAAGCCCCCTGCCACGAAGTGAGACGATGCACTCAATCTACCCGATCCATTGTAATTCCTGTGAAGTTAGCTACATCGGAAAGGCCGGAAAGCGATAACAGACCCGTGTTAACGAAAAAGTGCGGACAGGGAGGCTACTAGAGATGAATGTATGCTGTGCTAGTCAACCTCGTTCACTTTATTCGCACCAGTGGATCAACCGCCTCGGCCAGTCAGCTGATGTTTACATTGGGTGTTAATTTTAGCGTTTTTCGGCCACAAAAGATAACGGTGTATGCAATAATGAAGCCATGTTCTTTGAGCTGCATCACAAATATTATGCATCCAACACAGAAGGCTGGTTGTAATCAAGACATGTGCTATTTTTAATCTATTCTCTCTTGTGATACGTTTTTGTTTTATTTTTAAAAATCCCCAAGGTCCCCTCGGGAATTTGATTCGTTACCTATGGTGCCTGATGGTGCTGTCACAGAAATAAAATTACCTTTCATGCAGTGTGGATGCCAAAATCTCTTAGGTCTCCTGTGGCGACTTCAGCCGCTCTCCTTATTTATTATAGAGTGAAAACGTTCACAAAACTGAACTACAAGTGCGCATTCACTACACAGAAATGATAAAATCATATTTATTAAGTGCGTCTTAAAATACATTTTTTGGTTCGGTCAACATTAGATCAAGGCTTTAGTCCTAAAATTTGTGACATCTGATTTAACTGTACATTATCAGTGCACGTCATTAAGATTAAATGCGAATAATTTAATAAGAAATCGCGGGAGTGTACAAAGTACTCTATTTCTGCACATTTGTTCACATTTATCTTGTTCAAAATTTGTACTTTGTCAACAGGGCTTCACTGTTTAAACGTCATATCTCTACCAGATATTCAGCTGTTTGCAGTAAGAAACGCTGTGATAATTTTCAGCAGAATATAACAAGTACTGATTTTATGTGCGGTACTTTGCATTGAATGCTAGTAATGTTTTTCTGAATATAAATTAATACTAGGCTATTTAACGAAACGGACAGCACTTTCTATTCTGGCAGCCTTTTCTCCACATCCGATATTGTCACTACCAGTATCTCGGTGTCACCTGCATAAACCACGTTTAAAAGGACAACATACTCCAGTGAACTCTTTGCACGCAGCCATCATTAGAAAGAGGCCAAGGATGTCAAGGATGAGGTAATTGTCGTGTCGAGTAGAATTAAAATAAAATTATCAGAGTAAGAAAGTTAAATCCATCCTGCGCTCCCGAACATTATAAAGACGGATCAAATAACCTGCAGTCACGGGAGTCCCTGAAATGACAGTAACTACTTTCTGTGCGTTTATTCATTGCAGAAATCACAGTCAACCACAATAAAATGTTTTCAGCGGCTGCGCAGTTCTCGTTCTCCAATATTGCACTTGAACTTCGAGTTTTCACATCAGTGACACTGGCGCTATAATCAGCGTAGCTAGCGTCCACGACGTGTGGCCTAGGAACGTGACAACGCCCCCGGTCTATATGGACGTAGGTTCAATTTGTATGTTAGCGCAAACGAGGTGGCTTCTGGCGAACACTGCACTTTATTATTACCTGTGACGTAGGTGGCACATTTCGGCGTAGTGCCTGCAAAGTTCGCGAACACGCCACGTGGCCTATAGGTAACTCTTACAAGAGTTAGCACGACGTTGTCTATGCTATCATCCTTGTCTTTTGGCGGTAGAGTGCACCTCCTACCATCCTGGTATTCGCAGTGTACAACCGGCCCACTTAACGTCTGAAAATAGTGATGTAAATATATTTTAGGATTCTGTTTTTTAGCTCCAACTTACCATGAGGCCCCACATGCAGTTACCCAATCGCTTTAAAGCCGTGTCAGCTCCTCTCAGCACTTTCGCTTGACTACCTTCAAAAATATAATTTCCCGTCTCTGGGTGGTAACGGCCACCGATTCCGCTTGACCTTTAAGTATCCTTCCACATATATGTTTTTGTAGAAAAGAATGCATTACTGTCCAACTTGCAAACCTTCAAATACCGCTGGATAATTATTTATATCATTTGTTTTCACTCAAAACTCTGAAATCCTAAGCAAATATCATTTCACCTACAGACACGGATTTGTTTTAAAAACATTGCTATTTGAACAATTACGAAAGTCCATATGTTTCAAAATGATTGCAGATATGTCTATGGAGCTCCGCATGCAACAACAGTGTATCCAAAGTTACCTCCTATTACCCTTATCAAAGACATTGAAAAGCAAATAAACTGCATCAATTCGCCAGATTATCGGCCTCACGCTATTCTCTCACTCCTATCTACCGTGTAAGTGCTAGGACTTTGCTGCCATACATCTGTGCACGGTGCTTGCGATGGAATGCCAGGCTACGTCCACGGTGTCACATGCACACACGGCAATACCTTCATTACCAACGATATTCACAGTGTGTTTCACAGTGAGCTGGGCACCGTGGCGGTGAGTGACAAGTGAATTAGCTTAGAGTTACGGTTGACTAAAACCTCTTCTACCGCACTTTCTGCTTCCTCAAACACCTGCATGCGGTGAAAAGGCAGTGCCAAGAAGATCGGAGATGAAATCGGGCGCAGTTGCCTGGCGCGGTGTGAGCTTGTGTCAAGATGAGCTACTATCCCACCATGTGCGCCTTTGTCATGGGTTCGAACCTCACCAACCTTTGCCTTATCCTGATCTGGCCGGATTTTCGGCCAAGCGAATCCGCTAGATGGCATTTTTCAGGGGCAGACAGAAGGCAGGTCGAAGGTATTCAATGAGCTAAAAGTAGCTTTTCTATGGTTTCGAAGAACTGGAGACATTCTGAAGGGCCGGGGTGCTCATATCAGGCAAACCGTGTTTACTACTTTAATAAGTCAAATGCCAAATGTTGATTATATCGGATGAAGGCAACAGTTTAAATCTAATCTCAAGACCTAACTTTGATCACGTGGCTTGGAAGTTGATGGGGTCTAAACATTAATCGGTGAACGAATTGGCCTGCGCCACAGCTGCTAACAGAACGGTGCTCCTTTCAGAGAAATGACGTACAGGACTAAATGCACCATGTGTACCTTTGCGAGGCCACATAATCCGATCATCACCATTTCGTTGACTATCGTAATGCGTCAATTAATTGAAGCTATTTCAATTGAGTTCCAAATTCTCAAAGAGATGCCCCTCATAACTGGTCATATCACCTCAAACAAACTCCCGAAATCGCGTGATGCGTCATAACCACGCTTCCTCTCAACAACTTATAATCGTACCAGGTTATTCTACAGGCATCTAAACAAGCTCAGTGATACATCGCAGCACTATCAACCAATCGCAAACATAACCCCAAATCTTGCCAGGTCTTTGCTGCAAATTCAAATAAATGTATTACTTATTTAAATATTTCAGCAAGTAAAATATCACTGGCTAATTGAAGGTGTAGCTTCAATCTAACAAGACATTACATCGCGTCTGTCGACGAGTCAATTTTCTAAAAAACGCATATAATTGTGGATTTCGCAGAAGATAATAACGAGACTAAGACGTATATCTGCGAAAGGAAAATGTCAGGGTGTATAGAAAAGTTTTTGTTTGATCCTGGTGTTGGGTAAGGTATGTAGCAGACTAGTCTCAGAATAATGTCTATCAAGGGTTGCCAACTAGTGCTCAGTGTCCATGAGCCAATCGGTGTATTTGTGCACGAACGTCTGCCGGATGAAAGCGCGATGGGTTTCCAGGGCATTTAGAGTTACATGGAGCTTGAGAGTAATACGAAAAAATTCCTTACTGATATATATGTTTGTAAATCCGATGATCTAAAAGGAAGACGAAGGACTGCCGGCGCCTTATTAACTAGGAGTGGCTTTGAAGTTTGCAAATCGAACGAGAACCCTGCTTTACGAATTAATCGAAGAAGTCTTAACGACATTCGCAGTAACATGTACTCCGTATAGTAGTCTTTACACAAATATTTAATTTCCTGTCTTTCCATTCATAAAATAATTGATTTTTTACACTGAAATCAATTCCTTTTGGTTCCAACCTCAAAATAATTTTGGAAAGGTATAATTGATAAGTTCAAAATTCCTGTTATTGTGAAAATTCATCCTGTTGTACTGTTGATTTATCTCAACAGATCTGGTCGTATACCTAATAGAAGACAACCTCATTCTCATTATTGTGCCATGAATTTGGGTTTGATGTGTGGATGATGTGTGTGGATGATGTGTGTGGATGATGTGTGGATGTGTGTGGTGATGGTTTTTTTATGTTGCATTTGCGCTCTTGGTAGGGACCACACGCGTTGGTTTCTGAAGTCAGAACAAGTTTTCAGGTAATCAGCGAAGAAAAGAGAGTGCGTCCGAAATAATGGAACTTAAAGAATATTCGACTGCTGGTGAGTGCTCGGATGCACCGTAGTACCAAAATATGCTCAAAACGGCACCGGTGGGAGCCTCTTAGTCACTTTGGACCGTGTGTTTTAATTAAACTTTAAGAAATCCGCATATAGTGGCCCGTGTCGGTTCATTGGATATAAGCCTTCCATACTTAGTTTCTTACGTGCAGATCACTTCATTATCTTCCGTTTTATTAGTGCTGTCATGATGAGCATACGAAGGGTCAGATCTCAATGAAGTTTGCAAACGATAGGATGTATTTGTGGCTGTAGTAGCGTTAATGAGCATATCGTTGAATGCAGGCGCATTAAGGTGTCGAGGAAAAGAACAGTTTTCTTAACAGACCTGTTTATTTTAATCTCAGATTTATTTGAATTTCTAGCCTTGAATACAGAAAATAGTAAAGCGTCGTTTTCAAATATTTTTGGATTAGTTTATTTGGTTTTGTGTTCTAGAAACTGACATTCATGCGATTTAAAGTAAAAAACTCTAAAGTCTAATCCACTAAGCCATAAACAGAGCTGCTAATGCGCGGGTAAGATTTAGGCTGCGAGACTCAGTTCACTAACCCAATGTTTGACTTGAAAACAATTGTCAGTAAACAGTGGTGTGTTGAGAGGAACTGCCTCTGGTAGATACCTGTATATATCTATGGAATTCTGATAAACTTCCGTGATAATGCTCTGACGAGGAAGCTTTCAAAATATGATACATGTTTTGGTTAGCGAGTTTTTTGCGACGATGCGCATGCTTTATCATCGCTAAAGGGCTTCGATTTGCATTGCGTGCAGATGGGCCAATTTATTAGATTATGCTGCCCAAGCGTATGACGTGGACGTAGCTGGTAGTGCACTGCCTGCTGCGGGTTGAATGCAATTTTCGGTGGGTTGAAAATGCAAATATGTGCCTTTGTTGACCCTTAAATATTGAAATTCTTCGACTCTGGGAAATCTATTTTCTTTAGTGTTGGCAGAATCCGCATACAAGAACAGAGATTTTTATAGTGCTTTTACTGATTTGTTTCTGCTCATGACGTGCCTAAGAAAGGTTTGAAGTCAATGAAGTTTGCAAACGCTAGGATGCATTGGCACAGTTGCACATCTCGTGCATACATGGCCTGGCCTTGCAAGACGACCGCGGTAACGATCAATAGGGCCGCAGTTTGAACCAATCTGCTGTTGCATAGGAGGCGTCTTCATACGAATAACTATGGAGCCAGATGACCGTACTGACGTGGTTTCACCCGTTTGGGCCTACTAAGTTAATGTTTGGCTGCCGAAAGTCAAGGCGCTCCCCGAGCCGCAATATCTTCGGGACTCGGAAAACAGTAACAGTAAACAGTACCTCTGTGAATTTCACAATGTACGTTACGACTTGTAAGCTTGTTCATTTCAAGACTGCACAGTGGCGTATATAATTTCACTGCAGGTGCCCCTGTGTTCTAGACTAACGGTTGCAAATGAAATCTACATCTACTGAATTCTAAATGCGTCATAGTAGTCAGGGAGTTTGGCGGCTATTTGACTGGGAGATACAGCGTAAGTGGAATTTTCGGATGAAAGGGAGTATGTTGGGTTTTAAGAACGCGGCAGGCACAGGAGAAATTGTTGGTTACAAACAAACGCCTCTTCACTCTGTGTGGCGAGCACAAGACAAAGAGAGAGAGAGAGAACGAGGGAGAGAGGAATGCGCTTTATTTTAAACGTATCATTCAAACGTTTCAGCAAAAACAGTGGCTACATTCTCTGATATGGCTAAGCAACCTGCGTGCGGGTGCCACGTGCGACCAAGTCCCAAACACTGCTAGGCTTTCACTTGGAGGGTGGTGGATAGGCTCGAATTAAACATGCCTGTTACACAAATAAGTTGAATAAGTACCACAAGCAAGGATTTGAGCGTTATATGGTGGGTTTGCAACTCTTCAGCTCCATTATAATGAGGACCTACCTGTTGGTTATTGGTAAGGGATTTCCCAGATTTGACCTCATTGCCATCCACTCTGCGATCCGGTATGTCATCTTACGCGCAGATTCCACCGAGATGCTAATGCGACCTGAAGGCATACGTCTGGTTTGGCTGCCTACGGTAACGTTTGATCATGTGTTCGTCTCCCTTTGCGAATATTCCAGGTTCTGCGTGATGGTAGAGGTTGGAGAGGTTGTTAGGAGAGGCATTTTCCTTTGCAGTGCTTACGCGTTGGGTGGTTTGCGGGATGCACTCCTTTAACACCATCCCCCCTTATTTTCTCTGTACTCCTTTCCCCTTACGCATTCTACTCGATAATCACATAAGAGCGGACGTTTCCAGTGACACTGCATGCTTATGCAAAACTCTGCAACTGCCTTGGACTGCTTGCTGTTATGTGTGTCACTTGGCTAGTGATACTTATTTCGTGGGGTCCTAGATGCTGGTGCAAACGTTTCAGTTTGCGTGAGAGCCTGGTGCGTCTGTTAGAGACAGTTTTCAACTTGTAGTGCTTACGCGTTACATTACTTCCGGGATGCCGTTATCTCTTCTCCTTCTCCTTCCCTTCCATCTACTATGCATATCTCTATAACATTTGCAGGCTGCTAATGTGTTTCAAACTGCTTCAGTGGTTCGGAGTTTGGGCTGTGTGCGGATTAGGGGAGCTATCATTGTTATGATATGGGTTAGTTTTGTTCTAAAGGTTTACTTCAGTTTTATGTTTTGGATATAGGTTTAATGATAGGATTAATTTTACGTATACGGTAACAGTTTACTGTTCTTTTACGGTTAGCTTTACCAGTAGCGTAGGTTAACTGAACACGATTTTTTGGATTAGGGATAGTTTTATGGTTACGGTTAGTTTTAGCTTTAGGGATAGTTTTTGTTTTCTGGTTATGATAAGAAAAATGGTCCCATTTATGTTTGGGGTTTCTTTGATAGCTGAAATTTTGGTTAGGGCCAGAATGAAGGTTATGGTTAAGGTAAGAGTTAGGGTTAACATGTGGGTTATGTTTAGGTTTATGGTTAAGGCTAGGTTTAGGGTTATGTTAAGTGATATAATTTTTGTTTAGGTTATGGTAAAGGTTAGGGTTAGGATTACGTTAGGAATAACTTTTAACATGAGCGTTAGATTTATCTGTATGTATAAGGTTAGGTTTTGACTATTGCCGATCGTTTTTACTTTCAGGTTATTTTAATGGTTTGTGTTTGGACTGGCTGTACGTTAAGGGCTAGGTTAATCTTAACGGTAGCTTTATGGTCAAGGTTATTTAATTTTCAGCTTCGGTTTAGCTTTAGGAAAACGACTCGTTTTTTTCTGTCCAGATTGCCTGTTTATCTGATAAAATTAGTTATTCCTTTACGTTTTTTCTCCCAAACATTTTCGTCAGCAACCACAGTTCCACTTATTTTATGCATATGCTGTATGTGGGCTTACTTATTAATTTTTTCCTTCGCGGTTACTAAGTGCTCATTTAATTTATTTCCTTATTAGCCAGCTTCGTTAATATCAAGTGTTATTTTTCGTATATTTCACTATCCCATGCTCAAAGTTAACTACCAGTACCTCATTAATATTCTTCTTCGCTTACCGTTTCTTTATTTGTCAAGAAAACCTTAAACTAGGCTAGATAATGTCGTTCTACTTAACAGTGTCCTACGGTACATTGCTGGTCAATACAAGTTGTAAAGTCATAAATTTACTTTACACCAGTTAACAAAGATTACATCATAAATTAGGATTTGGAGGGGGGAAAGACAAATTATTCTGCTTCCATTCATATTCCTACAGCATTGAGTACGGTTGTCTCTATCACTGTCTTCATTCTTCAATGGAAAATGATCCTGCTTCGCCCGATTTGCGGGTCATTAGCGTTCACGGTGTCTTTCTGTGATTCTCATTCATTTTCTTTCGTGGTATTCGTTTCCACGGCATTTGCAATTCTTCTCAAGGGAGAGGAATTCGTGATGTGGCTCGGAAAAGCTTCCAATGCGCGACTTAAATTGTCACATTTCAGTTCATAGAACAAACGGTACTGCATTTCATTTAAGTGAGCCAAACACACCTTCCTGACACAGGATCCGTTTTGGAGAGTTTACGCTAACGTCTGTTTCATTAGCCTTTCATGGCGCTCGTATGAATACTGGACTGAGGGCTTACAAAGTTCTTTCGGTGATTATCGGTGACCTGTTGATAGCCCTCCTCGGACAGCCAGCAGTAGGCTTTACATTCGTCAGTTACTATGATTTATCCTTAAGCAAACAACTTTGATATCACCGCTTTCGTTGCCGGCAAACTGCAGTTGATTACTTTTTCGAAGAGGGCCTTCTTTATATAGGTGGCATACAATTCTACTACCAAGTACTGCCTTCCTTTTTTATGCTTGCGTCTTGCTTTCATTATTTTACAAAAATGGGTTTCGATGCCTTTGCCGCCTACGTGACTAACGTCGTTCATGAGTGCATTGGTTGGGATATTCTGGCAAATTGCACACCATTGCATTGCTGTGTTGCGGTGAACTCCTAAATGTGCGGCGCACCGCTTACCTCCGATACACAATTTTCTGAATTTTACCAGTTCTAATCTACTACCTGTAATCATGGCAAAGGTTTGCAGCATCTTGTTTCGTCTGAAGCGATTGTACTTAAAAAGGAAGCCATCAATATGCTATGCCTAGGCCTGTTGCCTCATTCTCTTTTTGCGTAAGCAACGCCGTGGTGTGGCAAGCAGTCCCTTCTCCTGTAGGTACTCCACAATTCGGTTGGAGTCAATTTTCTACCATACCTCTTCCTCTACCACGCTCGTTTTGCCTGCAGTCCCAACATTCTTTGTTTTTTTTTCTGGATTCCTAAGAGGTGGTAAGATAAACGATTAAATTCACGGAAGGTTTACAGTTATCATTGTGTTTGAAGTCTAATTTGCCCTTTACATGTCCGATGATTTTCCGCTCTGTTTACTCATGTATGAGAGTTTGACGGTCGATTTCGACGAGGTCGACCGTATGCTCCACGGAAGGGTGGTGCAGGGATGGTGACTTGCACGTGATTTATTTTAAAGTGATAGTAGACTTGTGCTGCATCTACCGCACTCTCTCCTCCTCCCTCACCTGAACCCGGTTACATGACAGAGTCAGGAAGACCGGAGGCGGGAGAGGACGCAGGTGGCTGGCGCGGCCGGAGCCGCCCTGGGCGTGCCACCACACCTGGCTCGGATCCCACGGAGTGGGAGTGCCATAAAAGCCACATTAAGGAGGAGCCATTGCAGCCTGACTCTCAGTCCGCCAGTCAGCCACCACACAAAACACACATTGGGCTGACCACGCGGTCCGAGTTATCCCGCCAGTCGGAATCCTTCCAAGCCACTGCTTTTAGCGCACCATGATAGATTCAAGCGCGTCAGATTGTTTATAGTGAGGAACATGCGCTGAGCCGTCGACATCACTATCCCCCCCCCCACCCATCCAATCAAACCACTGTCCGAGCCTGTCATTTGTCTGATGCAGAAGTGGGCGCAGCTGCTGGTGACCTCGTCTACGTGTACTATGTTTACGACCTGGCCCCCCAAACACGAGCACCAGGATTTTAAACAACAGGGGGTTGAGAAAGTTTACATCTTTCATGCGTGAGATAGCCAGAGGTCACGTTAAGAAGGAACCATCGCAGCCGGACTCTCAGACTACCAGTCAGCCACTCCACACAACACATATTGGACTGACTGCGATGTCTGAGTGTGAATGTCAGTTGGCAACCTTCCAACTGCGGCGCTCATCGTTACCGTAGTCTCTCCTCCCCCACCTGTGCCCGGTATCATAACAGAGTCAAGAAGACCGAAGATGTGGGAGGGCGCAGGTCGCTGACGCGGCCGGAGCCGCCCCTGGGCGTGCCACCACACCTGGCTCGGATCCCACGGAGTGGGAGTGCCATAAAAGCCACATTAAGAAGGAGCCATCGCAGCCGGACTCTCAGACTACCAGTCAGCCACTCCACACAACACATATTGGACTGACTGCGATGTCTGAGTGTAAATGTCAGTTGGCAACCTTCCAACTGCGGCGCTCATCGTTACCGTAGTCTCTCCTCCCCCACCTGAGCCCGGTATCATAACAGAGTCAAGAAGACCGAAGATGTGGGAGGGCGCAGGTCGCTGACGCGGCCGGAGCCGCCCCTGGGCGTGCCACCACACCTGGCTCAGATCCCACGGAGCGGGAGTGCCATAAAAGCCACATTAAAAAGGAGCCATTGCAGCCTGACTCTCAGTCCGCCAGTCAGCCACTCCACAGAAAACACGTTTTGGGCTGACCACGCGGTCCGAGTTATCCCGTCAGTTGACAACCTTCCAAGCCACGGCTTTTAGCGCACCGTGATAGTTTCAAGCGCGTCAGATTTTTTATAGTGAGGAACATGCGCTGACTCATGCGCTACTCATGTATACGTGCTGTTTCGCATGCATACCTTTGTTTTCTTTACTCTTTCCTTTATTATTAATTCACCTACTTTTCATTCTGCCTTTTCTTCCCCTTATTTATATACCTAAAATCCCACCTTGTCAGCTATATTCTTTTACGGTAATGTCCTTTTCATATTCCTTAATTTCTTCAGCCTCTCACCCCCTCGCCAAACAAAAAAGGATTATATCTCAGGCGAATTTGGTTATTAAACAGATTCTTTCAACGCTTCATGTTCCTTTACACCCATTGTGTAGGAAGAAAAACTTTCGACAAGAAGAGATTGGCAGTGGGAAACTCACTTGAAGTAGGATAGCGGTTGGTAAGATGTGGTGTGATGGCAGAAAGATTGTAGTTGGAATCTTCTTCATCGGCCATCGGTAAGGCGTTTGGTGCAGCTGGGGTGTAGGGATAACTCGGAAGTTCGGATGGCTATGTGGATGATGAGGAGGAGAAGGAGGAACGGTAAGTAACAGAACAGAGGGAAGAATAGGATGAGGATATAGAGAACGCATGGGTAGGAGAGAAGGACGGGCAAGATAGGCCAGGAGAATTCGTCGCCGATGTAGTGCACATATGTTTCGTCTCTCTATTCTGACGCAAAGATCTTGGATGATATTCCAAGTTCTATTATTCCACCAATGCCACTGGAACATGGGAAAACGACGTTGAACATTTCCCAATATGACTCTTCTTCTTATCCGTAATGAACCTAGTTGACTTCAAACATAGATATATTATCTTGTTTCGAACGCGTTATCGCTTCCACCATCATAATAAAGCATTGGTTCGTCATGCTTTAGCATTAAAACATGTCAGATATTACATCCGTGCTTGACGCACAACCTTCGATATATCCGCTTCCTGCCGATTAGTGTTGGACACTCCCAGAACAACCGTTAGTGGGCTAGTGTGATCTTTGGTTCCTTTGTGGCCGTCGTCGCAGAAACACAAAATCGAATCGAACGACAACAGGCCTGATGTGTGCTTTCTACAGCACCCCTTCAGGGGCAACGTAGATTCTCGTTAAATCATCGAGAATATCAAGCAGTCCAAGTCAAGTCAAAAGTCTGGTTTGCGTTGCCCTACGTTAACAGCGTCTTTGAGTCAGTTTTCCACCTCCTAAGACCGTTGGGGATCGGAATCGCCCATTGATCGGACTCGAAAATACGGCATCCAGTGATGAGATCGATAGCTTCCTGCCACAAGATGAAACGACACACTTACACTGGATCCCTTCAGTCTAAAGTGGACAAAATCTGGCAGAGAGGAGGTAATGATACAGAAAAGCAAATGAGGGTTAGTTATTAAATGTTCTGATAGGTTTCATCCTGAAAACGTTGGAGGAGTTTGCGGATTTGGGTCAATCTTCTCAAGGCGGAATTTTCCAGCTGCACGACGTTTAGCGGCGTCACTGTTTCCTCTGCCTCTACGTTACTACTGGGTGGGATAGAAGGATGATGAAAATAGACACCTCAGCTTAGGGCGCTGTAGTAGTTGTAGGCCGTAGATGTTCCGTCCTCGGGACACCAGAATCAACATCAAGGATTACGAGCCGATCGAACTTCCCGAATTCTTCACTTTCTGTGTCCGATCGGATGCGGACTTGTTCCAGATGTTGACACACGATTATCCTATCTTCTAAAATCAATTCTACTATTTGTACCTCATTTCTTCGAACTGGCGTTTGCTACCAGTTCGCTTCGTTTTCCAGTCCCGTGTAGACGCTTTCATTCGGCAAGAAATTGCGTGTGTGCATCATATCGTGCTGTTATCATCTGTTGCTCAGTGATTGTATCATGAATTGAAGGATTAAGCAGATCGAGCCATGTGCGCAACTGCTGCTTGAACATCAATTTCGCAGGCAAAGTTGAGTCGTTTTGGGTTATGTAATAGCTGAACAAAAAGCATCGAGGTTTGTCAATGCTGTTTTAAAATCAGTAACCTCTTGCAGCTAAAGGGGGATAAATGAACGTTGTGCGAATTCTCCTAGATGGGTTCGGAGGAGTTACAAGTTAGAGTTAACGTCTAGTGTACACGTGGGAGACAACATCAGAATCAGTTCAATATAAAACTCGAATACCTTTCTCCATTATAACTATCAGTTAATTGAGGGTTACGGAGCGTTTATCGGCCAGAAAGATACCGGTGTAGGCAATAAGGAAGCCACGTTATTTGAGCTGTGTCGCCACTGTTATATATCCAACACAGAATGCTAGTTATAAACAAGACATGTCCTGTGGACGGGAACCAACACAGGTGAAGAGTCTTAGGGACACAGCGGGGTATATGGCAAAGCGGGAGTGTCATAGGCTGAAGGGTGATCAGTTAGAAGAACAAAGGAGGTCTGGCCGTGCGTACTTGACATTGAAATTTGGCTTGTCACGCACGGGGGCGTCATGTCCAGATCATGCGTTTCACGTACACTGCAGTTGAGTGTCGTGGCTCACGGTGTGTGGGAAGTTTTAGGCTGAGCAGCCCTACCTACTCGCGTGCACGCCGCCCTGACGACTTACTCCCACACGGAACTAGTGGCCCGCAAACATGTCACGCACACCGTGACGTGCAAGCTGCCGACAGGGTGAGACATAGAACCAATCGGGATGTTACGCACTGGATACCACTGATTGGTCCGATAGCCGTCCGACCTTGACCATGAGCGTACGTTCTTTGTTTACCTTAAAGGTCGCTGTTAGCGTAACGCAATACACTACTATTCGTCCACCCTTGCTCTTCAGTTCTCTCTTTTGGGATTCAATTGACGCGTTGTTTGACCGGTGACCATCAAGGCTTGCGGCAAGAACATAGCAGGAAATGATCTCGCTGTTGGATGGTGGTTTGACCATTTGGGTGTTGGTGATGATAATGCGGACGATACTGATAAGGATGACGATAATTAGTCATTTGGATCGTTGTCACTGGGACTGCTGATAACCCACGCCCTTCCCGCCTGGCGAATTATTTTGCTCAGGCAAAACCGAAGCACATAACAGTGAGGCTACACGTAATTGCGCCTGATTGTTGAAGACAGGTCGTAGAACCATGACTCAAGCAGCTTGTTGCACACCGGGTAGACAACGCTTTTTTAAATATTTTTGCCTTGCCAATTTTAAAGGTGTGACTTGGTCCATGGAATGAGCTGCCATCTGGGAGTTAGAGGCAGTCCTCCTCATTGCTACTGCAGGTGTTGTCATTCGCGTTTGTAGTTATCTCCCAGTATTCTCGATTAAAGTGCTTGGGCCCGAACTCCATCATATCCAGTACATAACTGCCAACGTTTCCTGTCTTGGCAGTGAGTCTATCGGTCTCACGCCTGATGGTCACTTCCTGTCCGTGCACATCTTCAACTCCACTTGAACACGAATGACGGCTTCCAATACGTCTCAACTCGACGAGTGCTTCGAGTTAATGTCTGCCTGCCAAATTTTGTCAATTGGTGCAAGCGTAAAATCAATGAAAGAAAAACATGTCCCTATACCATTGAGCCTAGACGACTTGCAGTAAACCGGAAGATAATGTTGTTGAATGACAATTTATTCGACAGCCGCTTGATGTGAATGGTTAGACGCGCAACTTTGTCAGCTACGAGGAGAGTCCAGCTTCAAGTTGACTTTACTTTTAACAAATGCTCTCATACGCTAAGATCGCCTCGGAAGCCATGAGGCACCTTCGCTTATTACTCTGCTTTGCACACAGCCTGGATGTAGCCATCACGCATCATGTCACGAGGCCGAAAGATTCCTTTACACGATAGGAAACGTCCGTAGTCATGTAGCCTATCTGATGCTGTTGCAGAAACAACGATTGCAGGCTAGATTAAGCCAAAGGCAAATGGCCAAACATGCAACAGCAGCAGCAGGGCAGAGGAGAAATGACACTAGCTCCAGATTATGACTCATTTGACGGAAGCTGACCACAACTTCAAGCTTGATGAGGCCCAACTTCTTTCAAGAGCTGGCAACCGCGTAGAAGGCAATCTGCTTGAATCATGTTTCTTTGGTCGGCTTTCAATAAGCAAGCGCAGTAATTTCCGCCTGCATATACTGTGCTTCGATTTCATTCAGTCCAAATAACTAAACACACAGTGAGATTGTGAATGATCGACAGTAACGATGACGGTGAGCCATATCGCTGAGAAATCGTTAATCCAAGAATCAACAATGTTGAGGCAACCATGGTCATTAATGACTCGGGTATGGACCGGTAATCAAGCATTCCATCTACTAAGCTCCCTGGGAAGAAAGCATGAGCTGCTTATTACTGTTGAAATATGGTTGCCTGGTCACTGTGCCTGCCTCGGCTGATGGTGAATCCTAGTGAGCATAGGACACCTTAAGTCAGTAAACTTCTTTTTCCAACGATCCACTTCTAAGCTGTTTCCTAACACTCATACATTAGCTCGTCTCGCGAAGTAGAAGTATCGGCGGAACGGCGCGCAACGGCAAGGCATCTTTGGATGGTTGATGGGCAGGCTTCTAGTAGGATTGATAAAGGTGAGCTGAGCTGCATTGTATGTTCTTCCTTTGGTGCAGCGTAATCGTCACTTGATTGTATTAGATATATTGTCACCCTTAAAGGGTAAATATATGAAAACGGGCTTTTTCGGAACTGAATGTTCCGTCCCTTTTGGCCGTAAGGGGTTGCTGTATTTAAGAGTGAAACTTGCAGGATATCCACACTTAAGTAAGGCAGATTTTATGCAGGCAAGTTTTGTATCTTGAGTTTCACTAGAGTAAATATTTCTCGCCCTTTGAAAAAGAGTGTGTATCAGATTTCATTTCCATTGTACTGGTACAAAGCTTTTAAAGTGCAAGTATTGCGCTTTCCCAGTATTCTGTGGAAGACAGAGCGCCTTATTGAGCCACCATCCTCTCTGAACATGAGGACGTCAAGGAAAGGTAGCGTGTTGCTCGGTTCCATTTCCATTGTGAATTTTATCTTAGGATGCAATGTATTCATTGTTGAAAGAAGGTCTTCGGCGTCTTTCTTGTTATCAACGATCGTGAATATATCATCCACGTATCTTCTGTATAATGTTGTCATCTTTAATTTGGAAGACACCTTTTCTTCTAGGTGACCCATAAAAACATTGGCGAAGGTTGGTCCTAGTGAACTTCCCATTGCGACTCCATCAATTTTTCTATAAATTTGCACATGAAACAGCAGTTTTATATTAAAATTTGCCTAAAATATATGCGAAGAATTAAGGTTTACAGCCCTTCCTTTATGCTCTTATTTACATCTTCAAGTAATACCCCCGATCGATCGTAATCTCGAGCATCATTTAGTTTAACCTAGCCGAAAGCAAATTAGAGCGTAACGATTCAGTCATCACTGCGTGCATAGCGAGCTGAAAACCGATTGGCTATTGCTTTGTTGATGAAACCAATCGCGTGCTGAGTTTGCGCTGATTGGTTAATGGTACATTGGCAGTTTGCCTCTTTGCGGGTCGTTATTCATAATAAATCAAGAGCGCTGATGCGATGGCGGTGTCAGGACACAATAGCATCATTATAAATGGTCGGTCATCGGCTATTTACACTGTACATTGCAACGGTACGATACAGACACCGTTCATGATGAGGATCTGGGGGCCATTCCTGCGCGCGTACTTGTGGCATTCATCGGAATAGGAGGTAATAATTAGTCTATTTCGCATTAACTTAACAAAGCACAACCAATTGTCCGTGAAACATCTTTTTAACTCCTCCCGGGGAGCTTGAGTTCGCGTCGTTTAGGAAACCTATGTTATAACATCTTTAAAATCGTTTTATAGCGTTGACGGTAATCAAAGCCCTTATTTCCAATGGTAGTTTGTAGGGATGTTCTGTGCACCTTTAATGGCCTTTCCACTCGCTGTCCACTTAGAAACATAAACATATTTGGTATGCGTATGGATCCTAAATGGTACTTTTTAATTATCGGCATAATATGAGAAGATTTAATCACAAAAAATGCAGCATCCGCTGCACATCAACTGATGCCTTCCTGCCCACATATTTCCTGCCCCGCATGTCTATATATGACCATTACTGTGTCCGCAATACCCGTCGCCATCCTTCACCAGCATCTTCACCTAAACAGTTTACTGCAACGCCTCCTGCCCCATTGAGACGCAAGGGCAAACATAAAACCTGTCAACGCTATCACCCGTGTTGTTGACTCGGTCCCAAGCTTTATACACTTCAATCGCACCTTCACCTCGTGCGTTGACATGGTCGGTTACCTGCGAATTTATCGGACGCAGAGGGTGGATCAAGTAGCTAATGGCAAATCTGCCTCCATTAGCCACTCTGCCTTCACATATTCAGACACCTCGAGGGCCATTTCGGTCATACTCGACGCCACGACAACTGAAGTCACTGAAATGTCCACAGCACTGATACCCCATGAACCAACAATACCGCCATCACGACTACTGCTGACGATAATGATCCAACCTCACCAGACCACCTTCGCCAAACCTGAGACTACACCTTCACCTCAGGAACCGGCCTGGTTAATAGCCGGAAAATCTATCGCACGGACAATGGGGAACATGTCTCCGGTGAACAAACACATTCTCCAAGCACGACTCCACTACTCTCACTGTTCTATTATATTCACGCCCCTCGTAAGCTTGCTCGGTCTGATGCACATCCAAGAAAATTAAATTCAAAGCGACACCAACACATCTAACACGTCTTGCACATATATCAACGCTCTCATCACCCGTCCGTCCATGAGCGTGACCAGCACTATCAGCACCACAACGCCCATAGACACAGCAAATGCCGACCTATCCTGTTCTCATTGCACATGACGTATCGGCCTAGTCGGTCACCCGCGAATTAATCGCAAGGTGTCTGATGAACACGTGCAAGTGGCATCTGACAAACCCGCCTGAACTATTCAAACTGTTCACGCACATATAGACACCGAAAACGTCTATAAGCCCACATGCGCCTCCATGTAAACCTGCAGTAAAACAACGTCTTCTATACCAAGTTGCCATATCCCTCATCATCAGCTCCTACGTGACGCATAGTAGCAAAAAAAGCATGCTTCAAACGGCAACATTACTTAAATGGAAGGCGTTTTTCTCGGCATCGTCGCCATTTGGCCAATTTTCCCTGTGTGATCCGATCACGTGACAATCTTGGTTTAATAAAAGCCATGGGTTGGAAGCATACTAACTGACGCTTTACACCGGGACACACCGTCAGCTCTGTGTGTTTTGTGTGTTGAGGGGCTAAATAGTAGATTATGAGTTAGACGACGTTCGTTACTTCTTAAACCCTTGTGTTGGAAATAGTGGCATGTGTCAAGGGGGTCACGTTTTGCTGTTCATGCGCAGACGGGTTCGCCAGCCCTATCAGCCAATGTGTCTACTCCAAAACCCTCATCAGACAACTGACTGAGTCGTACGGTGGCCTGATGCTGTGGACGGGGGTGCGAGTGAGATCGACATCTAAGCAAATTTTCATCACTATATACAATCTGTCACGCTTGAAGCTATCACGATGCGCTAAAAGTCGTGGTAAAGTAGGTTGCCAGCTGATGAAATACTTTGGTTCCCAGAAGGTTAGTCAGACTTTAATGGCTCCTTGTCAAGCTGACGTTTTTGATACTACCATTCAGCTGGGATCCGAGGCGTCACCTTTTATGTTGCGGTGTCCTAGTTTTTGGCCTATCAAAATGCGTAATCTTGTGCTCATTCCCATGTCTGGTATTCTTGATACAGTCATAATGCAACGCCCATGTTGCGGAGTAAAAAAAGGTAAGGAAGCTGTAGTAAAAGTCTGCTCCTACTATAATGCAGCGTAAGTCACCGTCCTTGTACATCCATGTTGTGGAGAAGAGCGTTGACTTCGTCGAGTTCGGCAGTTAAAATGAGAGTGAGGTGACCAAACACAAATATATATTTTTTTTTCCGCCACGCACATTGTTACAGTGGTAAGATAATATCACGATTTCTAGATACCGGCTTCTGATGGATGGTTTATAACGAAAAATAATCCATCTTCAATTGCCATGCACACGTCAAGGTTATTACATCATTTTTCAGAAAATAACTAGTGAGTGAAAATGAGATGCCCTCATTCTGACAGAAAATCTCAAAAACTTTGATTTAGAATGAATGTCACGTATCTTAAGACTTAACTGACTAAACGTGTCGTAGAATGTTAAACATCCATGTTCTCTTTTTAAAAACCTGCTGCTCTTAATGAGTAGAGCGCATGATTTGTGCCGATTTTAGTCTAAATATACAGCAATGCATTCTTAGTTCTGCCGCATTTTTTCTAAAGTCGATACGCAGTCCTAAATGCCCGTATTGGTATCAAACAAAATATCCAAAACTCCAGTTGTATATAACAAGAGAAGATACTATGTAAATCCTAATGTATATTAACGTCTCCGCTGTGACATCACAAAGTCCTTAAATAGCATAAGCTACTGCGGTTGCCTTTATGATAAAAAATGTCTCCATTAACGTTTTAAGTTTGTCATTTCTATAAGCAACCAGCATAAGAATCAGAGAGGTTAAATTACATTCATCCGCATTTAAAGGTCATGCTAATCAGTTCCATTTAATGTAGCAGTGTCCATAAATGTATGGTGTAAGCCGCTGATGAAAGTTATTTTAAATGTCCTTCCTTTGTGGAAAAATATAATGTACTGAAAAAATATTTTATTTCATAAATGAGTACGCTTATCGTACAAAATTCGTCTCTACTATCATATAAAGCTGTAGAAATTGAGCCTGACTTTCCAATTGACTGTGGGCTTCCCGATGTCCCACGGGAATACAAGGAGGAAGACGAGTGCATAAAGCTTCGTGGTACACCACACATTTTGCCGTGGCACTTAAGCATCTTCCTTACGACACGGACATAATTACAATTTCTAATAATCTTACGTGAAACTCTAATCAGGAAAGATCTTGTTTTCTATGTGATTCTCAAAAATAACCATAAATTCTGTCGACACATGATGACACGCTCTTCTAGGCAGCGTGAAAAATCAGACGTCAATTTACACTGCAACAATACGATTACGTTTGTTGCTTCCCTCATGCGCCCAACGTTCTTTGGAAGGTAGCTACGGTAGCAAGATTAATATGTTAAAATATCTGGCCGGAGCATGGTGTTATGCACTTGGATAACTCTAAATGAATCGTGTAGAAACAATTACTTAGTGAATAAATGTGCTGTGAGGAATTGCAAGAACTCAGACATATGCTGCAGGAATGCTCACAGCACACAAACTATGCTCGATTCTGTAAGCTGACGCACCGGGCAGACCACAGTGCAGAATCGAATTGTGGAAATAATTACAAAGACGTGGTGTGGTTAAATACACTGGTCCATCAATGCTATCCATGCCAAATTAATTGAGAAATTTTCAAAAATGCCATTGCAATGGCTAATCGTCATTGCAGCAGCGTACGCAGCTTGTTCACATGCCCCATTTCGTAAATGAAATAATTTTATGAAAACAAGTATGCGAGTAATAATCGGTGAAATATGTGCCTATTAAAAAAGACATTGTATTGATTGAGTTGGCGTATAATAAAAGTATTGAAATATATTTGCACTGGATTATAAACCTGATCCTAAGTGCTTAACTAGGAAATCTTTGGTTCCGTCAAGGTGGCGATATTGTCGACATTTCTAGGATTCTATCAATACTGTGGAGAAACGCTCATCAGCAACTACCTCATTTGCACTGCGGCGCATTGCCGCCGGTTCCACTTTGGTTTCACAGGATTTCCAGTTGGGACTGAATTCCTGGTGGAGGGAGTAACACGCCATGATCTGCATCCGCTTGTTGGTGTCCACGAGTACACAATACATGATGGCAAGGAGCAGGTGCATATCGTGCAGAGTGCAATTGTTCACCCAAACTACAATCAGGACGCGATGCTTGATAGCACGGATCTCCCGATACAAACGTTTGGTGCCAAATAAGGATAAGTACATTGACATTATATCAGCTTTAAAATAATTCATCAAAAAATACTTCAAAAATATACAATTCATAGTTTGTTTAACATTTAACTGCTATCATTTTATTCACACGAGGACCACTTTTTCAATTAATTCGCTTTAGATCGCTAAGTATCCTTTACTTTAGCTGTCATATTCCTACTGGGAAGTAACTTTCAGATCAGTTTAGTGTGCTGTCATTGTGAATAATTCGAATAATCTACGAAACCTAAATAACTAACTCCCACATATTTTTAAATTAAATTTAATATGAGGTCACTGAAACTGTGGTCGAAAAAAATGAAGGTCAAATATTTACAGGTATTTTTTGCACATTAATAATTTCATGACTTGTATCAAACACTTTATTACTTGTTTTTACAAAAATGCACATGCGTCGTTAAAACTTTTACTCTTTCTCCGCCTTTGCTCCTTTTCTTGCTCAAGTTCGGCATAGTTCCAAATTGTACCAAAGATAACTGTTTGTTCTATTTTCCTGCTGATTTTAGGGAGATGCTGCGGCAACGCCTGTTTGCTTTCCGTCCAGTCGGGTTTACCTGGCACGGGACCCCCTCCGCTACATCGCGGGTTAGGGAGACACGTACACGGAATGGTCACAGGACCACTTAGTTATTCCAAAAGAGAAAAAAATTGTCCTGCGAGGTTACCTTGAGATACTTCCTGAATATAGTGTTACTGTCATAGCGCAATGGTTATTTTCAGTATGTAGGAAGCATGGGGTCATAAAGAGGTGACTATATGTTCATTATAGCGGTGAGGAAAAATGCCGACATTTACAAGTATTGTAATTTTTAATGTGTTCTGTAATGTTACAACATACCGTTCCTTGCGGCTTTATGCAGGACCTGCGATCGCTCTGGTATGAAGCGAAATTGCGCATTCAGTATTAATCCAGATCCACTTTTTACTTGGGCCCCTCCGACTGTTTTTTTTGGCCCTGTGACCATTCCGTTTACATGGTTCCCCAAACAGTAAAGAAGCCGAAAGACCCACGTGGCAGGTTCACCCGAATGGACGGAAAGCTAACAGGCTGCGCTGCACCCTTCACATAATGTCAGCAGGTAAAGAAAACAATCCGTTATCATTGGTGTCATTGGCAAGCATGCCAAAGGCGAAGAAGAGGAATGAAACGGAGTAAAAGTAAAATGCCAAATGACGTATGTGCATTGTTGTTACATATGCTTAAATGAGATTTTGGATAAATGTTATTAATAAATAATGTGAAAATATACCTGGAAATAGGCAACCTAGTTTTTTAGCACAACATTTCGGCGTCCTCTTATATATAGTTTAATTCAAAAATATTGGAGGGTTGGTCAGTTAAGTTTCAACCGTTCGTTTAATTTTAAACTACAAAAGCTAACTTTTCTGATACGTATGCAATTTTACAGGAAGAACATGACAAGTAGAGTTAAAAAATGAGGCTGAATTGCTGCCAAAAGCGCTTTTTATTACAATTGAACAATTTAAGCAATTTCATAACAAAACGTTACTGGTATATTTTTGAATTATTTGTTATGAATTATTTGAAAGCTGATATACGTCAACTTACTTATCGTTATTTGGCTCCAAAGTTTTATTATTGTGAGATCTGGGCCTTCAAGCATCGATTCTTGATTGAAGTTCGGGTGAACGATTGCACTCTGCACCGTATACACCTGCTCAGTGACATCATCTATTGTGCAATCGTGGACACCAACAAACGGATGCAGATCATGGCGTGTTGCTCCCTCCACCAAATGCAGTCTCTATTGGAAATCTTGTGCAACCACAGTGAAACTGGATCCAATGCGCCGCAGTCAAAATGAGGGATTTGGTGATGAGTGTTCCTTCACAGTAGGGATAGAATCATAGGCATGGGAAAAATAACATTACATTGACGGAAACAAACATTTCCTTGTAAAGCTCTTATCAAAATTTTTATAATGTAATGCAAATATGTTTCTATAGGTTAAGTATATGCCAACTTAGTCAATACAATCTCTTTTACAATTGTCACATATTTCTCCGATTATTACTCATATGCTTGTTTTCATAACATGATTTCATTTACGAAATGTAGCAGGTGAACCAGCTGCGTGCGCTGCTGCAATGACGATTGGCCATTGCAATGGAATTTTCGAAAATTGCTCGATTAATTTGGCATGGATAGTATTAACAAAACTGCATAATAAACCATTACATGTTTGTCAAACTAGTTCCACTATTCTATTCTGCACTGTGGTCTGCCTGCCCGCTTGAGCTTGCATCATTGACCATAGTTTGCATTTTGTGAGTATTCCTACGGTATATTCCTGAGTTCATGCAATTCCCCGAAGAAATTTATTCATCACATAAGTGTTTAACCGCGATTTGAATAAAGACATCCACGTGCATTACACCATGCTCCTGTCAGATATTTAAACATATCAATCTCGCTACCGTAGCTACCTTCCAAAGCACGTTGGGCGCATGAGGGAAGCAACAAACGTAATCGTATTGTTGCAGTGTAAATTGCCGTCGGATTTTTCACGCTGCCTAGAAGAGCGTGTCATCATGTGTCGACAGAATTTATGGTTATTTTTGAGAATCACATAGAAAACAAGATCTTTCCTGATTAGAGTTTCACGTAAGATTATTAGAAATTGTAATTATGTCCGTGTCGTAAGGAAGATGCTTAAGTGCCACGGCAAAATGTGTGGTGTACCACGAAGCTTTATGCACTCGTCTTCCTCCTTGTATTCCCGTGGGACATCGGGAAGCCCACAGTCAATTGGAAAGTCAGGCTCAATTTCTACAGCTTTATATGATAGGAGAGACGAATTTTGTACGATAAGCGTACTCATTTATGAAATAATATATTTTTTCAGTACATTATATTTTTCCACAAAGGAAGGACATTTAAAATAACTTTCATCAGCGGCTTACACCATACATTTATGGACACTGCTACTTTGAATGGAGCTTATTAGCATGACCTATAAATGCGGATGAATGTAATTTAACCTCTCTGATTCTTATGCTGGTTGCTTATAGAAATGACAAACTTAAAACGTTAATGGAGACATTTTGTATCATAAAGGCAACCGCACTGGCTTATGCTTTTTAAGGACTTTGTGATGTCACAGCAGAGACGTTAATATACATTAGGATTAACATAGTATCTTCGTTTTTTATATACAACTGGATTTTTGGATATTTCGTTTGATAAAAATTCCGGAATTAAGGACTACGTATCGGAATTAGAAAAAATGCGGCAGAACTAAGAATGTGTTGCAGTATATTTAGACTAAAATAGGCACAAATCGTGCGCAATGACGGCAAGCGCAATGCAATAGGCTACTGCTGCTACGAAAATATTCATTGTCCAATTTCAGTTAATAGTGACGCAAAATAATTCCGCAAAAGCTGCTGCCACCATATATAACGCACACTCTTTCCAATAAGAGCAGCAGGTTTTCAAAAACAAAACATTATCAATGCAAAATTCGTGTGAGCACTCCAGCAATTCAAGCGCTTAACGAACCATAATGGAATCGTCTCTAGAGGACCCGGTAGACGTTTGGCCGTAACTTTGTTTAACAAATGCAGGTTTGCTACATGAAATGACACTGTTTCCCTTTAGAAAAACACAAAATACTTGACACCCAGTCGCTAAAATTTAATTTGCCACATGTATGTCATTGCCTCTGAAACCTTTGTGACGGACTTTTGATTTCAATGACGATACCTCTAAAATGCATAAAATTTTATGCACTTCCTTTTTGACACCATTGATCCACGTTAGTTTTCAGAAAGCAATAAACTTCAGCTGTCATTATGAAGTGCCTATTGCCGAGTAGTTTAGATGGTTACGGTACTTATTAACCCATAGTTAATCGGCACCAGTTATCAAGTTAACATTATACTAGCGCTAATCAGAGAAGATGTAGATATGCATTTCGGACTTCAAATTGCACATGCTGAGCACTGAAACTATGCCCTAATATAGCGTAAACTTATAAAATTTAAAGGATTTTAGTAAAACCTAAAATATACTCATAGCATAATTTACCTAGACGTAAGAGCATTGCCATCTGAATAACGAGCTCAACTATTAGCAGATTATGACTGACAGTATTAAAAGCAATTCCTACAGAGTGTTTAAGTGATGCCAATATATGCTGATCATTTGAGCAACTTGACATTTAATTAGTTCAAATATTTTTTTCTGACCTACACTTTGCCTGAGGACATACGTGTGGACAGATGCAGCTGTGTCACTGATCTCCTTATGAAAAAGAATTATCAACAAACTTCAGCAATCGAAGAAGCAAATGGCTTTTAGATCACTGAAAACAGATGAATTTAAGCATGGCGCCTGCTGACAAAGGGGGCACAACTTTTATCATGGAAAAGACCGACTATGTTAACAAGGCAAGCCAGATCTTCAATGACAGGGAAGCGTACACCCCATTTGATGTGGACCCACCGAAAAACAGGCTATTGCTTTAAAGAAGACGGTGAACGAACTCTCTCGATTGCAACGCATTAGCCCCGAGGACTCCAGATTTATGACTCTCAGTGCACCCTGTGTCGCACATGCCTATGGCCTTCCAAAGAAGCACAAATCAGATGCACCATTGAGGATGAGAGTGCCGCTTATTGGATCCATCACTTACAATCGTGCCAAATGGCAAAAGCACCTCAGTTATGGATTGAAATACAGCGTTAGAAACTCGCGGGCATTCCTACCGAAAATTTAAGGACTTCAACTTAGTCCTGACGAATGTTTTATATCGTTCAACGTTGGTTCTCTGTTTTCCGCTACACCGCATGACTTGGCCATTGATAGCATAGAGTGATGTAAAGAGGAAAATCCTGTCGGCATTCCAAAACAGCACGTCTCAGACATGTTTTAAGAACTAGTCATTTCGATGAGAAATACTATCAAAAATTAAAGGGCACCCCATTGGCTCCCCAATATCGGAGCTACTTGCCGAAATTGTCTTACAACGTTCCAAAACAAAGATAAGTCTCCGCTACGTAGATGACACATTCGTTATAATAAAGACTTGCAACGTTCAGCAATTATACCAGGGTCTGAATGGGGCCCTTCTGGCTATAGAATTTACTCGTGAGGCTGCAACAAGGATACACTTCCATTCCTAGACGTGAGTATACAAAGACTCAGTGATGGTGGACACGTAACAGGCGTCCACCAAACGGACTCTTCTGCGGAAATCGTGCTTAACTATGCAATTAACCGCCATGTGGGCCACAAAAGAAGCTGTGTTCGCACTCTTTCCCATTGGACCTTCCGTTTTTACAGCAGCGATGACCTTCTTAAGAATGAACTATCGTATTTATATCAGTTATTCCGGTCCAATGGATACCCAATGGGCTTTAATGGACAATTGTCTTCGACGCCAGAGACAAACGCAGAACCTTGTTTTTTAATGGGAATAAAGTGGCATGGAAATGTTATTCCTTACCTTATATGTAATGAATTTCTGAAAAAAATACCTCGACAATTAAGTTACTTTGGCATCTCTGTGGCCCACAAGCCCGCATCCTCCATACGAGCAACCCTATGCCGAGTAGAGGACCCCATACCCAAAGAACAATTCAGCAATGTCATTTACCGCCCTTCTGTTTTCGTTGGTCATACAGGCTGACGTCTTGGTACTCATATCAACGAACATTAGGTAGCCGTACGCCGACGTGACCCCTTATCACTCGTGTTTGCGGACTCACGTGAGTGTGACCACCGCTTCAATTGGGATGGTACCGAAGTGATCGTGATGCCCAACAACAAACAGGCTCGAGAATGCATTGAAGCTTGGCCCTCTAGCACGACCAGCATTAACGGCCACGCTAATAACGAAGGGTTACGTGAACGACTAACTAACTAGCGCCCACGCCCTAGCAACGATGGCTTATCCTTGTGGCATTTCGAAACTCACTTTGAGCCACCCATACCTCACACATGGAAACCGCAATTTAACGTTCTAACACCTCCATCCCTACTTCATACCCGGATTCTGACCAAGAATCGAGCCGGTTATAGTTACTAGCCGCCCACATTCCCCTCCAAAATATGCAAACGCAATTGTTCTCCCCTCGCCTACCCTGTTAAAAAAGATGCCCTTATTAAGGGCCCACCCACAATCCCTTCAAACCAGCTGTTTTTTTATTACTATCTGTCCTGTCGCGCCAAATTATCTAGTTCAACCACCTCACTTTCTCATTTGTTCATTTCGTCTGATGACGTGTTGGTGTCAACACTTTGAAAATCTGCGAGTTCAAATCGAGTTCCGGAGTAGCATTTCCTTTTTGCTAACAATGGACATCTTTGTGTAACATTCTATGAACCCTTTTTGTCCATAAAGTCGTAAAATACGTGACCGAAGTATAGCACACTCAGTTTCGCTCAAAGTTTTGGAGATTGATTGTCAGAATAAAGCGCATATCACTGTCTCTCAATAGTAATTGCCTGAAAAATGATGAGACCACCGTGACGGGTGCATGGCAATTGAAGTTGGATTATATTGTGTTATCAATCATCCAGCACGAGCCGGCATCTAGTTATCGTGATATTATCTTATATATATTAAAAATATAGATGCCTCGTAGTTCCCATCACTGTCATTAAAACTGCCGAGCTCGACGATGTCACAGCATAGATGTACAAGGACGGTGACTTACGCTGCATTATAGTAGGAGCAGACTTTTACTACAGCTTCCTTACCCATTTTTCTACTCCGCAACATGGGCGTTGCATTATGACTGTGTCAAGAATACCAGACATGGGAATGAACACAAGATTACGCATTGCGATAGGCCAAAAACTAGGACACAGCAACATAAAAGGTGACGCCTCGGATCCCAGCTGAATGGAAGTATCAAAAACGTCAGCTTGACAAGGAGCCATTACAGTCTGACTAACAGTCTGGGAACCAAAGTATTTCATCAGCTGGCAACCTACTTTACCACGACTTTTAGCGCATCGTGATAGCTTCAAGCGTGACAGATTGTATATAGTGATGAAAATGTGCTTAGATGTCGATCTCACTCGCACCCCCGTCCACAGCATCAGGCCACCGTACGACTCAGTCAGTTGTCTGATGAGGGTTTTGGAGTAGACACATTGGCTGATAGGGCTGGCGAACCCGTCTGCGCATGAACAGCAAAACGTGACCCCTTGACACATGCCACTATTTCCAACACAAGGGTTTAAGAAGTAACGAACGTCGTCTAACTCATAATCTACTATTTAGCCCCTCAACACACAAAACACACTGAGCTGACGGTGTGTCCCGGTATAAAAGCGTCAGTTAGTATGCTTCCAACCCATGGCTTTTATTAAAACCAAGATTGTCACGTGATCGGATCACACAAGGAAAATCGGTTAAATTGCGACGATGCCGAGAAAAACGCCTTCCATTTAAGTAATTTTGCCGTTTGAAGCATGCTTTTTTGCTGTTACGCGTCATGTAGGAGCTGATGATGAGGGATATGTTAAATTGGTATAGAAGACGTTGTTTTACTGCAGGTTTACATGGAGGCGCATGTGGGCTTATAGACGTTTTCGGTGTCTATATGTGCGTGAACAGTTTGGATAGTTCAGGCGGGTTTATCAGATGCCACTTGCACGTGTGCATCAGACACCTTGCGATGAATTCGCGGGTGACCGACCAGGCCGATACGTCATGTGCAATGAGAACACGATAGGTAGGCATTTGCTATGTCTATGGGCGTTGTGGTGCTGATAGTGCTGGTCACGCTCATGGACGGACAGGTGATGAGAGCGTTGATATATGTGCAAGACGTGTTAGATGTGTTGGTGTCGCTTTGAATTTAATTTTCTTGGATGCGCATCAGACCGAGCAAGCTTACGAGGGGCGTGAATATAATAGAACAGTGAGAGTAGTGGAGTCGTGCTTGGAGAATGTGTTTGTTCACCGGAGACATGTTCCCCATTGTCCGTGCGATAGATTTGCCGGCTATCGACCAGGCCGATTCGTGAGGCGAAGGCGTAGTCTCAGGTTTGGCGGAGGTGGTCTGGTGAGGCTGGATCATTATCGTCAGCAGTAGTCGTGATGGCGGTATTGTTGGTTCATGGGGTATCAGTGCTGTGGACATTTCAGTGAGTTCAGTTGTCGTGGCGTCGAGTATGACCGAGATGGCCCTCGAGGTGTCTGAATATGTGAAGGCAGAGTGGGTAATGGAGGCGGATTTGCCATTAGTTACTTGATCCCTCTCTCCGTCCGATAAATTCGCAGGTAACCGACCATGTCAACGCACGAGGTGAAGGTGCGATTGAAGTGTATAAAGCTTGGGACCGAGTCAACAACACGGGTGATAGCGTTGACAGGTTTTATGTTTGCCATTGCGTCTCAATTTTGTTGAGTGTTGTGTGGGGCAGGAGGCGTTGCAGTAAGCTGTTGAGGTGAAGATGCTGGTGAAGGATGGCGACGGGTATTGCGGACACAGTAATGGTTATATATAGACATGCGGGGCAGGAAATATGTGGGCAGGAAGGCATCAGTTGATGTACAGCGGATGCTGCATTTTTGTGATTAAATCTTCTCATATTATGCCGATAATTAAAAAGTACCATTTAGGATCCATACGCATACCAAATATGTTTATGTTTCTAAGTGGACAGCGAGTGGAAAGGTCATTAAAGGTGCACAGAAAATCCCTACAAACTACCATTGAAAATAAGGGCTTTGATTACCGATAACGCTATAAAACGATTTTAAAGATGTTATAACATAGGTTTCCTGAACGACGCGAACTCAAGCTCCCCAGGAGGAGTAAAAAAAAGATGTTTCACAAACAATTGGGGTTGCTTTGTTAAGTTAATGCGAAAAAGACTATTTATTACCTCCTATTCCGATTAATGCCACAAGTACGCGCGCAGGAATGGCCCCCAGATCCTCATCATGAACGGTGTCTGTATCGTACCGTTGCAATGTGCAGTGTAAATAGCCGATGACCGACCATTTATAATGATGCTATTGTGTCCTGACACCGCCATCGCATCAGCGCTCTTGATTTATTATGAATAACGACCCGCAAAGAGGCAAACTGCCAATGTACCATTAACCAATCAGCGCAAACTCAGCACGCGATTGGTTTCATCAACAAAGCAATAGCCAATCGGTTTTCAGCTCGATATGCACGCAGTGATGACTGAATCGTTACGCTCTAATTTGCTTTCGGCTAGGTTAAACTAAATGATGCTCGAGATTACGATCGATCGGGGGTATTACTTGAAGATGTAAATAAGAGCATAAAGGGAGGGCTGTAAACCTTAATCCTTCGCATATATTTTAGGCAAATTTTAATATAAAACTGCTGTTTCATGTGCAAATTTATAGAAAAATTGATGGAGTCGCAATGGGAAGTTCACTAGGACCAACCTTCGCCAATGTTTTTATGGGTCACCTAGAAGAAAAGGTGTCTTCCAAATTAAAGATGACAACATTATACAGAAGATACGTGGATGATATATTCACGATCGTTGATAACAAGAAAGACGCCGAAGACCTTCTTTCAACAATGAATACATTGCATCCTAAGATAAAATTCACAATGGAAATGGAACCGAGCAACACGCTACCTTTCCTTGACGTCCTCATGTTCAGAGAGGATGGTGGCTCAAAAAGGCGCTCTGTCTTCCACAGAATACTTGCAAAGGGCAATACTTGCACTTTAAAAGCTTTGTACCAGTACAATGGAAATGAAATCTGATACACACTCTTTTTCAAAGGGCGAGAAATATTTACTCTAGTGAAACTCAAGATACAAAACTTGCCTGCATAAAATATGCCTTACTTAAGTGTGGATATCCTGCAAGTTTCACTCTTAAATACAGCAACCCCTTACGGCCAAAAGGGACGGAACATTCAGTTCCGAAAAAGCCCGTTTTTCATATATTTACCCTTTAAGGGTGACAATATATCTAATACAATCAAGTGACGATTACGCTGCACCAAAGGAAGAACATACAATGCAGCTCAGCTCACCTTTATCAATCCTACTAGAAGCCTGCCCATCAACCATCCAAAGATGCCTTGCCGTTGCGCGCCGTTCCGCCGATACTTCTACTTAGCGAGACGAGCTAATGTATGAGTGTTAGGAAACAGCTTAGAAGTGGATCGTTGGAAAAAGAAGTTTACTGACTTCAGGTTTCCTATGCTCACTAGGATTCGCCATCAGCCGAGGCAGGTACAGTGACCAGGCAACCATATTTCAACAGTAATAAGCAGCTCATGCTTTCTTCCCAGGGAGCTTAGTAGATGGAATGCTTGATTACCGGTCCATACCCGAGTCATTAATGACCGTGGTTGCCTCAACATTGTTGATTCTTGGATTAACGATTACTCAGCGATATGGCTCACCGTCATCGTTACTGTCGATCATTCACAATCTCACTGTGTGTTTAGTTATTTGGACTGAACGAAATCGAAGCACAGTATATGCAGGCGGAAATTACTGCGCTTGCTTATTGAAAGCCGACCAAAGAAACATGATTCAAGCAGATTGCCTTCCACGCGGTTGCCAGCTCTTGAAAGAATTTGGGCCTCATCAAGCTTGAAGTTGTGGTCAGCTTCCGTCAAATGAGTCATAATCTGGAGCTAGTGTCATTTCTCCTCTGCCCTGCTGCTGCTGTTGCATGTTTGGCCATTTGCCTTTGGCTTAATCTAGCCTGCAATCGTTGTTTCTGCAACAGCATCAGATAGGCTACATGACTACGGACGTTTCCTATCGTGTAAAGGGAATCTTTTCGGCCTCGTGACATGATGCGTGATGGCTACATCCAGGCTGTGTGCAAAGCAGAGTAATAAGCGAAGGTGCCTCATGGCTTCCGAGGCGATCTTAGCGTATGAGAGCATTTGTTAAAAGTAAAGTCAACTTGAAGCTGGACTCTCCTCGTAGCTGACAAAGTTGCGCGTCTAACCATTCACATCAAGCGGCTGTCGAATAAATTGTCATTCAACAACATTATCTTCCGGTTTTACTGCAAGTCGTCTAGGCTCAATGGTATAGGGACATGTTTTTTTCTTTCATTGATTTTTACGCTTGCACCAATTGACAAAATTTGGCAGGCAGACATTAACTCGAAGCACTCGTCGAGTTGAGACGTATTGGAAGCCGTCATTCGTGTTCAAGTGGAGTTGAAGATGTGCACGGACAGGAAGTGACCATCAGGCGTGAGACCGATAGACTCACTGCCAAGACAGGAAACGTTGGCAGTTATGTACTGGATATGATGGAGTTCGGGCCCAAAGCACTTTAATCGAGAATACTGGGGAGATAACTACAAACGCGAATGACAACACCTGCAGTAGCAATGAGGAGGACTGCCTCTAACTCCCAGATGGCAGCTCATTCCATGGACCAAGTCACACCTTTAAAATTGGCAAGGCAAAACTATTTAAAAAAGCGTTGTCTACCCGGTGTGCAACAAGCTGCTTGAGTCATGGTTCTACGACCTGTCTTCAACAATCAGGCGCAATTACGTGTAGCCTCACTGTTATGTGCTTCGGTTTTGCCTGAGCAAAATAATTCGCCAGGCGGGAAGGGCGTGGGTTATCAGCAGTCCCAGTGACAACGATCCAAATGACTAATTATCGTCATCCTTATCAGTATCGTCCGCATTATCATCACCAACACCCAAATGGTCAAACCACCATCCAACAGCGAGATCATTTCCTGCTATGTTCTTGCCGCAAGCCTTGATGGTCACCGGTCAAACAACGCGTCAATTGAATCCCAAAAGAGAGAACTGAAGAGCAAGGGTGGAAGAATAGTAGTGTATTGCCTTACGCTAACAGCAACCTTTAAGGTAAACAAAGAACGTACACACATGTTCAAGGTCGGACGGCTATCGGACCAATCAGTGGTATCCAGTGCGTAGCATCCCGATTGGTTCTATGTCTCACCCTGTCGGCAGCTTGCACGTCACGGTGTGCGTGACATGTTTGCGGGCCACTAGTTCCGCGAGGGAGTAAGTCTTCAGGGCGGCATGCACGCGAGTAGGTTAGGGCTGCTCAGCCTAACACTTCCCACACACCGTGAGCCACGACACTCAACTGCAGTGTACGTGATACGCATGAACTGGACATGACGCCCCCGTGCGTGACAAGCCAAATTTCAATGTCAAGTACGCTCGGCCAGACCTCCTTTGTTCTTCTAACTGATCACCCTTCAGCCTATGACACTCCCGCTTTACCATATACCCCGCTGGGTCCCTAAGACTCCTCATTTGTGCTGGTTTCCGTCCACAGGACACGTCTTGTTTATAACTAGCATTATGTGTCCATATATAACAGTGGTAACACAGCTCAACTAACAGGGCTTCCTTATTGCCTACACCGGTATCTTTCTGGCCGATAAACGCTCCGTAACCCTCAATTGACTCATGGTTATAATGGAGAAAGGTATTCGAGTTTTATATTGAACTGATTCTGATGTTGTCTCCCACGTGTACACTAGACGTTAACTCTAACTTGTAACTCCTCCGAACCCATCTAGGAGAATTCGCACAACGTTAATTTATCCCCCTTTAGCTGCAAGAGGTTACTGATTTTAAAACAGCATTGACAAACCTCGATGCTTTTTCGTTTAGCTATTGCATAACCCAAAACGCCTCAACTTCACCTTCGAAGTTGATGTTTCAAGTGGCAGTTGCGCACATGGCTCGATCTGCTTAATCCTTCAATTCATGATGCAATCACTGAGCAACAGACGATAACATCACGATATGATGCACACACGAATTTTCTTGCCTAATGAAAGCGTCTACTGGAACTGGAATCAACCGCCAGTTCGAAGATGTGAGGTACAAATAGTAGAATTGGTTTTAGATGATAGGATAATCGTGTGTCAACATCTGGAACACGTCCTCATCCGATCGGACACAGAAAGTGAAGAATTCGGGAAGTTCGATCAGCTTGAAAACAATAAGGAAAACTCTCCCTGAGAAAAGGCAAATCTAGGGACCAGAATCAGTGCTATTCGCACACACATCGTGTATTCAGAACATCGTGTGGAAGCCAGCGATGCCTACTTTGGTATTTGTATGGTCACACCAAGCTATCTCAAGTCCCCGGGTCGACGTAAGCTAGCAACAGCAGAAGCGACCGCTTTCAGGTTGCAGAGAGCGGCCTTATACGCACAAAATAACCTCCTGCAAGCTCCACGCCTAGCAGGGTCAATGGTCAGTTAATTTCATACACTCCTCCACGACTTCTTTCCTCAAGCCCTTACCGCAGCCTAACCAACTGTCTCTTGTCTCCCACCTCCGCTATTCCAGTGACGCACTTACCTGCAAAGACGAACATAAATGACCGCATGTTTTAAATTTTACGCCTTTCCAATGTTAATGTACTGGCTCTACAATGTTTCGAACATCAATTCGTTTTGTCATACGAGTGAGTCGTATGAATATTGGGGGGGGGATAAGAGACAGCTGTTTAGGCGGCAGTGACGGTTAGAAAGAGGTGTAGACCACATGAACTGTGTATAATCAGCCGTCCAAATTCAGTAACAACTGAAAAACGCAGAGGTCCGTAGTCTAGGTGTGAGTATGTGTGTTCGACAATGTCTACCGTATATTCCACAGCAGGGTAGTGAAGTAACAGTGACTTTTGTTGGATTATTGTATGAAAATACTTGCATTGTATCTTCCTTACTCTCTTTTCCACACTTTCACCTGGGACCCGGTGTCAAGACGAATTTGGGAGTTGGGAGAGGAAGATGGTCAATGCACTGTGGTCTAACAACAAACAAGAACTCGGCAGCAAAAAAGAAGGCGTGTGATTGGCCACATTGAGAAGGAGCCATCGCAGTCGGACTCTTAGTCCGCTATTCGTCCATTGTGCACAAACGCGCGCACTGGACTGACAATACATTCCGAGTTATTCCATCAGTTGGTCATCTTTTAAGCCACAGCTTTTAACGCACCCTAATAGTTTCACGAACGTCAGATTGTTTATAGTGAGGAAAAATGCGCGTAGCCGTTGACCTCATACTCTCCCGCACCCTCACTATCAGACCACCGTCCGAGTCGTCTTATGTGCGGGAGTGAGCAAATTGGCTGACGGGCCGGCGTACCTGACTTTGCAGGCCACAGCATGACCCGGACCCCGCCATGCACACACTCAGCTTCATTAAACCATGGGCTATGGAGGTGCCATCGCCATCTGACTTTCAGTCCACCATACAGCCACTTAACGCACAACGCACCATGAGCCCTTCGCATAGTCTGGTACATGGCATCAGATTGGCAGCCTTCCTTTCTAGGAAACCGTGATATTTTCAGGCACATAATGTTGGCGAGGGGGTTATGCATGTGGTGGTGCTTGCGCTTGTTTGATTTAGCCTACGGTGGTTTACCGCCGGTTATTAAGGAGGTTCATGGGACATAATAGGCACATGCGGTGTTCGGAGGTGCGGGAGCAGTGAGGGCAGTTGAAGCGGTCGCGGCGACCGTATGTCGTAGCCCAGGCACTGGTTTACCTGTCTCCGTGCGATGGATTCGCATGTAACCCGCCAGGTCGATGCATGAGGTGAAGTTGCGGGCGCAGTGTAAACAGGAGAAGTTGGGAGGGGGTGGGGCGTTGTCGTTCGTGGTAGTGGGGGTGGCAGTCGCTGTGAGATTGGCGTTAGCAGATGGAATTTATGGGATATCGTTGCTGTCAACATTTCCGTGAATTCCGCAGCCATGGCTGCGCATGTGTCCGAATAGGCTCATGTGGTGAGAGCATGTGCGAGGGCAGTGGATGCGATAAGGACAGTATAGGACTGAGCCCCCATCGGTATTGATGGTGGTGAGGAGGGCGGTGTTTAGTCTGCTGGTAGAGATATCATATGATTAGTATTGGGAGGTGGTCGCTATGATGATTGGAGTGGTGGAATCGGTACCAGACGTTGAAGTTGTCGGATTGTTGTTGCTTTGCGTCCGAAGGACCTGGGCGTTCGCGGGGTTCATCCGGAGAGCTGGTGACTTTCGTGCCACTCTTAATCTTGGAGAAGACGTAATCTGCTACTAGACGTTTTAAGATTTTTAACGTCGGATGTTCAAAAACGCGACCTTTTGGTAAGAAGTCCAATGCCCCAACAACTGACCTGTAGGCTCGTTTTCATCTCGGTTGGTATTCGGCATATTAACAATGGTAGACAGGTGCTCACCGATCTGCCTATAATACTGGATACTGAAACGTCGCTGGTGTTGCTGGAGATTGAGCTTCAAGGCAGAGTAGGACGATTTTACCCCCATTGCGACCCATGAGCACCCCATGAACCAGCAAACTCGTAATCAAAGTCCAAGGCTCTAACCACCGAGCCACGAGCGAAAATGGCGTGCAAGATGAATAAATAGGTATATGTATACACAAACATGTTAAGCAATTTACTACATGCAATCCGACGTTGTCATTAAATCTTCTCATATTATATGGATAATTGAAAAGTACCTTTTAGGATCCGTACGCAAACCACATATTTTTTATGTTTCTAAATGGACACCTAGTGGAAAGGTCCGAATATCCCTCGAAACTACCATTGAAAAGAAGGGCTTTGGTAACCGTAAAAGCTAAAAGAGATTCCGAAGAACTCATTATAGAGGTTTCCTAAACGACGCAACTCAAGATCCCCAGGCGGGGTAACAAAAGCTGTTTCACGAACAATTGGGGTTGGATTGTTAAGCTAATGTGAAATAAACTAGGCATTACCTCCTTTTCCGATGAATGGCACATATACGCGTGCAGGTATGGCCCCCCACCTCCTCATATTTAACGGCGTCTGGATTTCTACCGTTGCAATCTGCAGTGTGAATCGCCCAAAGACCGGCCAATTAGAATGATGCTATTGTGTCCAGTGATGACCATCGCAACAGATTTCATGCTCTCTTGTTTAAATAGATGGAGGACTGACTTTTGGCGCGAGCCCAGGATGGGGTCGGAGTTATTGAATGTCGGTTCAGAAGGAAAAACTGAAAAATGGCGATATTCATTTTGCATGGTGATATAGTATTTACTTTTGATGTAGAATAAATCAACCTACGTTTTCCTCTATACCCGATTTTTTTTCCTCTATTATTTGTCTAATGTCACGATTAAACTGTTATTTTTTCTGAAATTTCGACAACCGAGCAGATGCCCCGTGGGAGATCAGCTGTTGTGTGCATTTTCAACCATTGACGATGTCTCCTGCATATTCAAAAGTTCATAATATGCTCAAGTTCTCCTCCGCACTTGTGTGTATATTGTATGAAGTACTAGACAGGGGAAACCTTCTCGAGTATCATCAGTTCGCTTAGATTTGAACAAGAAGAGGTCTGTAGAGGTCGCGTAGGTCATGATCGAAGTGCCAGAGAAGTAACCAGGATACCCTCATTGCTGATTTCTTAGACCACCGACAGAGGGACCCGACACGATCGTTAAAAAGCCGCGTAGGGTTGACACCGTGGCTGAAAGCACCACCGCCCTAGGTCGCGGCAGATGCGTTGGTGGACAAAGTTGCAGCAGTTTTGTGAGTGTCAAGAATGAGGAGAACCGCGAAGATGAAGGGAACCAACATGGTCGTCAATATTTCCCAATTATGGTGGATGAATCGTGGCTACTAAGATCGTCTTTTTTCAAAAAAAGAAGTGCATCAGAAAGAAAACTGCTCCGCGTGGGGATCGGAGGCAGCATGTTTCGTTTCTTCTGAGTGTAGTACGAAAGGCCTAGGGGGATCCGGCAACTAAGTGAGAAGAAGCCAACATAGGGGTGCTATTTCGGATGAGAATCGATGATGAAACTGAGGCTTGCACCTCTTAATATTCAGATTGCAGTTCTGATTTTTTTGGCTTCCATAAGATGTCCGGAAACCACCATGTGTGTGCAAATATCGCTGATTATGGTCTTAGTTTCGCATTTTCTCAGCCATGCCGGCGTATTTTCCTTATTATTTTTCCAGGTGCCGAGACATCAGACCAAAAATAGCCCGTTCAAGAGGAGCAAGTAAATGAGTAGATACACATGAAGGTGATCTAAGCCGGCAACCTTCTCCATGCAACACCACCTTAGTTGAAAATATTATCCGAACTATCGCGGCCGGGACGACCGTTAAATGAACATTTATACGGCATCGCAGCTTCATGCATATTGTGTTTATGAAGCAAACAACATGGTGGTATTTTCAAAGTTGTAAGATGTATATAAGATACCCTCTTAAAGAAGTAGAGAATTATAAGGCTTTCTTCACATTGACAGTATAGGATATGTAGTTTAGTTTGATCCCATCACTTTCTACGTTTGTAAATATTCATTTCCGAAGACTTCATGCAAACTTGCTAGCAGTTTCGCGCATCTCATATACAATATACAATATCGAATGGTGTAGTTACTATCCGGCGACATATATATAGTAACTACACCATTCATCATTACAAATATCACGTCCCCATCATAATTATTCTCCATAACACAGTGATCAGTTTATACCAGGCTCCACAAAATAGCGACCAAAAACATGCTTTTGTTAGATATCGAAACTACTGTACTGGGGTGACAGTTGTCGGTTGAAAATCTCTCAAACTGCAGTCAGATATTTTGGGTACAGAAAGTCGTTCGACTTAATTCCACGGGTGCCTATACCCATGTTGTACTCTTAACCGTAACCCTCTTTGATAAACAATGCAATATCAGATGAATTAAGATGAATTGTTGATGGTTAACGTATAAATGTCAGGGTTGTTGTTTGCTTGACTGAATTGATGAGGTTTGTATATGCAGTGGTATGCTGAAAAGAAATGTTTGTCCTTTTTGCCTGTTCACTTCAGATAATTTATATATTATTGGAGGAAGGTTTTGGAAATTAGGCGGATTTGCGACCAACCGCATTAACAAATTCAACATCAGAACTCGTCGAATTACTCTGGCCACACTCCTGGCCTATCCAAGATGCATTATTGCGTGTTGTAATGTCGCAGTTAGACTTTCATAAGACAGAGTCCAAAATGAGAATGGAATTATCATTTGCGGTGGTGAAAATGTCCAAAGACAGTTTACAAAGATTTTGGAACTGTTTATTCCGCGACAAAATCGGTGAGTTTAGAAGATTTAACTTTTTAATCTCGCCACCCACTTCTTAGAATTTATAATGAAAGTAAAGAAGTGACTTCTGTATATGATTGACGCCCCACCACGTCAAGAAGAGCACCCAGTTTTGCTTCTGATTGCTGTCTAAGTGTTCATAGACAGAACTGCTACACTGTTAGGAATTAATTTTCTGTATTCCGCTTTACGAAAACGCCATCAATTTTTCAGAATTTTTTTTCGGAAACTGAAATGTTAGAGACCTTAAAATCAGAACTCGTGAACTAATACTCACGCAATTTCTTATATTTTTGACATTATATATTTGAATGCCATATTAGTGGCCATATATGTCTGGCGTCCCACGATCAGTAATCGATTACTAAGTTGTGTAAATGGCCGGACTTACGAGAGCCGAACGGGACAGTTATACCATAAACTCGAATGCGTGTATACATTCAGCCGTTCAGGCTAACACACAATTTACTTGCGTTACAAAACGTGCCGAATCTTGGTTAAGAGTAAAAATTGTGCAGGCAATTGTCCAAAACGCGCATTGATCTGTCATGATCGCAGGATGAAACTAGGCACTACTGTTGTGCCTTGACTGATGGCAGTTAGCCAACCAAAAGCGGCACTTCCGGAGTCTAGAATGTTGATCGCTACCGCTTTTGAAAATTTTATTTGACTGTGTATTTAAGTTATTTAAAGGCGGGTAAACACTGCTCAAACACCTTACGATAGAACCAAGATATGTACAGATTTACAAGACATCTTCAGGTGCTAATGCAAAATTGATAATAACAGCCGTTTTTCGAACTGAGTAAAACAGTGCTGACTTGAAAGAAACCTCATTAGCATGTTTTAAATGGAATGGTTTACTTAGAGATATCTGCTTGAAAGCATGAATAATTATTTCATCGAAAACCATTGTGCTGCTTGGATAAACGAAGTCAATGCTCCCGCTAACCTGGTTCTTCCTTACGCAAATGCTGACAACTGCACTGATCGTACCCTTCTGCATTATTTACAGTCGTGGGGCAACCTTGCTCACTCCTGCGTCTGGATAACCCAGAATTAATTTACCATTCACTGTTGAAAAAATTACTTAAGAGGGCCAAACGCAGAAGATCAAAAATTAGTACATGACGAGCTGTTTTAAGAAGGAGAAACTAAGTGCTAAAAATTTTGGATGAACGAGATTTTTATTGCGTTTTTAGACTCCCCGGTACTACCCCCTTTGAATACTATCAAATTTCTGAGATTCCAATTGGTCATGGAATGTCGACTGAAACACCTCTCAACGTTTTGCAGTTGTTCAACCTTCCTCATCTTTAATTATCGATTGCTTGCGGTCGGAGGGGAGTAATGTTCGGTCGCATGTGACCCCTGAGAGCATTTAGCTAAGAGATAAACTGCTTGTTATTTTGTCCATGCATTGAGACCGTGAAGTTTTTGAAAAACTAAGGTTTTCTAAAGGATTTTCACATGGTACTAAGCATGGTAATTGACCTGTACAGTGGTGACGGCGGTCGCTAAATTATTTTATGTAGAAGAATATATTTGGTTTGTGTATTTTCATTTCGTAAAAAATTTGCTATTTTTTCCAATTGAAAAAAGCTGATTGTTTTATATGCATAGGAACTATACGTTTGTCGGCCAGCAAAAACATATTTATTAAGCATGTCAACATGCATGGCTGACAGTGGAAGGTCAGATCGCCTTGTCATCCCGAAAATGGATAATTAAAGTGTTTTAGTCATCGGACAATTTCTGGGGATTAATCGAATTATATTTTGCCGAACGACATATGATGAATTTAGTATAAAGCCGATGAAATAGTGGATTTGCATCAGACTAGTCGCAGCTAGAACTATTAAAAGTATAAGTCATAATAGTAGTAGTCATAATGTCAAAAGGGCGGCTACACTATTAATGAAATTATCATTTACAGCGAGGAGTGCCCTCCATTCGAAGCAGTCCAAGTGGTGGCAGCAAATTTTTCCTTTTATCTCAACTTCGAGTGACCTGTGTAAATACTAATAGTAAAAATGTATATTTTACAAATGAGAAATGAGTGAACTAAGTCATGACTACATAAATCCGCCGTACTTAGGCCTACGTAGACGTACGTACATTAATTTTGTCAAAATTAACAGCCAATTTAGCTCATTCGTTTTAGCTTTAATGTTACGTTGAGAAACACGCTGTTAAACACACGTCTTCAGTAGAAGCTTCGGAAGTCTGAACAAATTCGTCAATCCGAGGGAAAAAATTGCAGGATACATGCAAATCGATGATGAAATTACAAATCGAACATCCAAAGAATGCATGACCTCCGGCCGCCTGCAGGACCCAGTTTTGGATCGCCATAACCTACCTTGGAAAGGCCATGAAGACAGCGGGACTCCATTAAACAGAGACATGGAAAGGCTACTACATTCAAGCAAGGATACTTATCAATCGATAGCTCAGCTGCCACGGAGAAACATGGAGATTAAGTGGCAAAATAGAATTCACAAAACGAAAACAGTTGAGGAGGTCGGTCTCCTCAGCCTACGGAATATGCTTAAAACACGTCCAACGATGATAGAGTGGTCACATCGTACGGATGATTCTGGAACGTCGGCGTTAGTGATAATTCTGCGGTGATGTCTCCACGAATGCTCGCAAACAGGGCACACAAGCAAGCGCTTTGAAGATTTCCTTCAGGAACCAGAAAATCAGCGCTCTGACCTGGAGGCATCTCAGCCAGAATCAGCTGGCTTGGCGGACATCTGTGAGAACTGGAGCAACAATCCACAATGTCGCTTTCGTAGGAATCACCGAAACCAAAACGATAGAAGGAAAATTGTCCAGACCTTAAATGGGCCCACTTACACCGTACCTCGCAAGCAAATAGCCGCTGAACTCCCTGACCACTCTGATGCATTTAGAATTCAGGAGATGCAGACTTCATTTGCAACCATCGGTATAGACATCAAGGGGAGTAAAAGTGTAAACAAAATGAGGAACAGACGTTAATATGATGTCTAGGTAGCCTGAAAACTTAGCCACAAATCAACCCCTGAAATGCTGTTACTTATCCTCGGATATCTGTTATCCCGGATCTACTCAATGACTTAAAATTGGATCCACGATCTTGAAGAATTCTCACAATGTATTTTCTGTCCTATGAATAAATCTGCGCAACCGTTTCAGATGTCATATTTCGAAAGCTTCCATGTCAGAGCGTTATCAGGGTATTTTCTCTGATGTCCATATTGATGTCAGGTACCTATCTACCGGAGGTAGTTCCTCTCAACACCCCGCTGTTTACTGACAATTTTTTTTCAAGTCATACATTGGGTAAGCGAACCTATTCTCCCAGCTCAACTGTGACCTGCGCATAATGAGTTCTGTTTCTTGCTTAGTGGATGAGACCTTAAGTGTTTGTACTTAATTTCACATGGAGGACAGTTTCTAGAACACAGCATAAGATCAACTAAACCTAAAATATTTGTTAACGCTGCTTTACTATTTTCTGCATTCAAGGTTGGAAATTCAAATAAATCGGAGATAAAAATAAACAGGCCTGTTCAAAAAACTGTGTTCACCACTTACGCCCTACCTCCCCATCAAATAGCCGCCGAACTCCCTGACTACTCTGATGCATTGAAAATTCAGTAGATGCAGACTTCACTTGCAACCGTTGGTCTAGAACTCAGGGGCACCTGCAGTGAAAGTATATACGCCACTTTGCCTACTGACAATGGGTTCATCCTCAATGCAGTCTTGAACAAACTAACAAATCGTAACGTAAAGTGTGAAATTCCCAGAGGTACTTACTTTGTTTCGAAGCCTGAAAATATTTCGGCTCGGCGAGCGCCTTGACTTCCTGCAACCAAACATTAACGCAGTAGGCCCGTACGCGTGACACTACATCAGTACGGTCATCGAGCTTCATATACTTTCGTATGACGACGCCTCCTATGCGCCAGCAGACTGGTTCAAAATGTGGCCCTATCGATCGTAGCCGCGGTCATCTCGCAAGGCAACGCGATGCATGCACGAGATGTGCAACTGTGAAAAAGATGCTGAAAATCGCATTTCGGAAGGGTCAGTTAAGTTTAAGGATCTTTCGTTGACTGCAGATCACAATTCACTCGTACGGGAAGAAAATAACATGAGGCATGACTATGTATTAAATAGTTCCACTTGGGTAACAACTGACAGTGTTCTAAATGACTACATGGAGGAGAATAAATACTTGTAAAAATAAATAGTTAACATCGGTCTTACTGATAAACTTGCTCAAGTGCGTATAAGACTTCTTGTAAGGCTTCTTGTAATTACGTCACGCTACGAAGCATGCCATCACGGCGCAAAAGCACAAGAAAATTGCATATGCAGCCTAGAGGGCAGTCAACTACACGCGTCCAAAAACCCCGCAGTCATCAAATTACATCCTCAAGCTCCCATTGACTGATTCTTACATTGTATTTATTCAGACTTACATTATCGGCGGAGAGACGGGCTCACAGGCCGCATGTAGAGTTCTCTGCACTCCAACTGAGCTACATGGCTCCAACTGGCTTGTGTTGCTTCACCTACAAGATGGACTAGACGAACTTTATTGCGGTGCTCTGAGAAACCCAACTACTCAGGTGCTAGAGTGCAGCTTCAATTCCGCAGTGCAACCGTACGAGCTTCCCTAATCACCCCAATTATTTATTTTCCTTATTCAGGAAACTCAGGTACGGCATAGTAGTTTACCGTGGGAATTGATTAAACAAAGCAACAACGGTTCCGACGCAGCCTCTTACATCGTTAATGACGTACCAATTGATGAGTCTGCCTCCACTATATAAATAACCTGGAGGGCACGTTGCTCCTTTACTACGTTCAACAGCTTTTGTTCGCTTCAGGTGTTTATCTCGAACTCTGATTTCTAAGGCCGGTACACATTTCATTCCATGCAAAGCCTGGTGCTGACGGACGCACGGTAGCTGTTGGGCTCTCTCTCAGCACTCACGCGAATGGAGTTGCCCACAGACCGGAGGTACCCATTCAGCGTCAAATACTGAGACCGCAAATACAACGACAATTATCTAATCAGATTTCTGAGAACCTGTTAATGCAGAGGATTTCGAGAGAGTTTGCTGCGAATATCTGCTGTTGATTCAAGATACACCGGGGTTATTAACCGTTTTTTCTTTCTATCTAAAATGTTTGTTCCAAAGACAATTGTGCATAAATTATATGTGACTTGCCACTGGAGAGACGATGTGGCAAAACCCGGGTTGCGGGAAGGGCATTCAGCGTGTGCTGCAGTAAGTTCTCTCGTCGTTACGAAGTAGCCCATTCCACATGCCGGGCAACGCGTGCGTCTTTTGAAAATTATGTGAATCGGCTGAAGAGCATGAAACTTCACACTTGCAGCATGAATGCTGAATCATCCTGACGTAGCGTGAGGTTCGCACTTCACACAGTCGAGAAAACAGTTGGTATTAATAATTGTATGCGAAGAAGCAATTGCAGGTTACGGCCTAAATCCTTTTCTAAAAGCGGGCGGAAAAACTACCTCTAAAAGTTTTCAGATTCATTTCATTCGACTATATGCTCTTAGACGCTGCTACGGCATCGAATACCTTCCATCTTTTACGAACTTCGTGAGTTCAAACCGTTCGAAGCCTCGTCGTGGGCTGAAAGGACTACACTAAAGTTCGTATAAAAAAGCTGAAAGTGGCATTATTACCTGTGCTTACAAAAGCGGGTTCTGCCGACACTGAATAAAATTTTTTCCTCGGAGGTTGATGATTTCAGTAATGACAGATCAGTTAATGCACAAGTTTGCCTTTTCAACCCTCGAAAATGGTGATAATTATTAAATGGAAGGTAATAAAGTAATCCGCGGTTAAGAAACTAAAGTAAGCTCGCCTACCAAAAAACGGAAAATCCATATAGCCATTCTTCATCTAACCCTTTTGGAATACATATCAGAGTGTAGACTCATAGATAAGGACCACAATACGCATTAAACTTTTTCCTGAGGGATATTCAAGTGCAAACTTCACTTAAGCAAAAGCCTGCAAGAGGCGCCTACTGGTGCTGATTTATACAGTCAGTTATTTACAAAGAGAGTCTTTCTGTACATCACAACTTACAGTTTACAAGATTAAAACGACGTTTGTTGTTTTTTAATAAAAAAAGAGTATTTTCAAGAATGACTTCAAATTACCTTTAATCATTTTTAACGTGTTCAGCTTCACTTAACATTTAAAACCCGTGGTTTACTGCTTACTGAAAATTGGGTTAGCTAGAAATCCTTTGTGCATTTGCGCACCTCTCAGGAAATAGGTCCCGTACTCTGAAGGAGAGCTGTTTTCTCAAAAGATCTACAGTCACGACCTCCAGGTAAAATCTGCCTTTTCCCAATGTTAACAGATAATCCGTTTCTACCTGGGTGGAGGCAGAAGCAAGAGTCACCTCGGATGAGCATTAAATTAAATCTAAAATTCACTGTTAACCTCACCCCAAACTGGACAGTAAGACTCACCGATAGCGGAGCACTAAACATAACCCTTACTCAATCCCTTACACTAATGTTGGTTCTAAAACCGACTGAATTTCCCCGAAACCCTATTTCGCCCACGCATAAGGTAACTCAATCGCCATGTTAAAAGTCCTACCTTATGAACCAGGGGGTCGTTTCTTTCTACATAGAACTAATTAACCTTCACCAAATTGGACCTATCGGTAAGGTTGTTGTCAGGCTGGGTTCTTGTTTTGCATGATAGTCTTATGTGACGTGGAAGACTGAGCGATGCTTGCTGTGCCGTGGTTTGTATGAGAATTGAACGGCTGCTAACACAGGCGATAAGCAATGTTAGCGTAAGAGGGCGTTCATGGACCTGGTGCACTTCATGTTTGCGCCGAATGACTCTTAAAATACAATCGCCCTTTATTGGCATTCAGCCCTTCGCGGTCATGACTTGCTAATGAATCTGCCAAAATCCACGGACTCTGAATCCTATGCCGGACTTCATGCTGAAGGCAATATTGCTGGCTCTGCAGTCCGTAATCGGGTTATTCCTCAGTCTACAGCTAGCAGCCGCTCGCCGGCATACTTGCTGCTAGTACAGAAGACCAGATCCACAACACCGAAAGGAGAAGTATTACACTGTGCACCTGTGTCAACACTTCCCTGTCCTAAACTTTAATCTGTTCAACAAGCTGCAGTTTTTTCTCCTGAAAATACCTTAAAGAACGACCAGGAGTTTTTTTTCACTGTCAGCTGGACCCCTTACTGTATATATCCCTTTTGACCTTGCCTATAAACTGGCAATAAATAAAATAATAATAATAAAATATACCTGGTAGGCATCTGACGCATTCTAGCTTAATTGCTCAGGAAATTATTCTTAAGCTGGCTCGTAACTTGGCCCAAGTGTAATTAATCTGACGGATCCTGATGTGGACTGTTAGCTTAGATGGCTAGAGCGTTAATTGAACTAAAGCCATCCACTAGCTGGCATAAATTCGAATTTTACCGAGGCAGCCAATTTTTCTCAAAAGTAGGTTAAATTAATTATATAAATCTGCTAAAATCATTCACTTATTAATTGTGACCGGAAGTCAGCTGGTAAATTCTAGATTAATTGCTAGGTATTCCTGCTTAGGCAGTCAGTTTACTGCAATTTAGCCTCCTCTTTCCTGGCGTTGGTTTGAATCCAACCGACGCCGTTGAGGTTTTCACAGATGGGTCAATGAAATTACTAAAATTGGCAGTCAGCTTACTGAATCAGAATTGGTGGATTCCATAAGGTGCACGCAATAGCCAATTATTTCCGCAAACATATTTATTGAAAATGCTAATCAAATATATTTATCAGGCGTTTGATCAATTGATAATGCGGTTGTTATGCCAAAGATCTGAGGATGGAGCCCATTTAAATCAGCAAGTGCTCTTCTTCACTTGCAGCATGA